>CALYDF020001352.1:54250-200158 GCA_944474145.2 Dicrocoelium dendriticum
ACGCGAAATATAATAAGACCTACTTTAGCTTGAAGTGTACGTCTGTATTTTTGATCACAAGAACAGTAGGTAAATGGAAAGATCGTGGTATTACTCAGCCTAAAACTGGCAACGCGCGACTGCGGTTCCGCCATGGTTTGAACTCATCACGTGGAGATATACTGAGCTGTGTTGTAGCTCGGTTAAATGTGGCGCATGGTTGAAGCCATAAGCTCCATGCGCTGAAGTTCGCAAACAACGCTTGATACATCAGAAATGCATTCACATTGGGACTAGAAGAATCCGCTGTGTTTTTGAGTTGAGACAAGCAGCCGATATTTATACCTCGGTTCATTTGATGTAGACGTAGATTATTCCAATCACATGGACCGTAGGTAAAGTGAAAATATTATGGTAATGCTCATCCCAACACTGGTAAGCCACGACCGCCTTTTCCACCTGTTTTGGACTCAGCAGTTGGAGATAGCCTGAGGTGGGATGAAACACAGAGTCTAGTGGCTCATGGTTGACGGCAAAAGCCACTTCGGTCCGCGATTAACGCTTGGTACGGCGGAAACCCATTCGATATTAGACTTAGGGAATCCGCTGTGTGTTTGGCTTTTTGACATCAACCTTTATTGTAACACCGTTCACTTGAAGTCGACGTAAGTATATCCGAGCACAAGGACCTTTTGTAAAATAAAAAGAATTTAGCTTTGCTTATCCCAACACTTGCACCGCGCGACCGCGGTTCGTCCTCGTTTATACTCAGCAGCGCTAATCGCTTAAGGTGGGCTAGAACTCAGGACCAAGTTGCTCAAGGGTGACCCCATAAGCACTATGCCAATAAGATCCGCAACAGCACTTGGTACAGGGCAAACAGTTTCAATTTTTGACTTGGAGAATCCGCTGTGTGGTTAAGTTGCTACGATGGACCTCTATGGAGAACTCGGTTCACTTGATGAGGACCTCAGTTTTTCCCGTCAAAAGGACCGCATGTAATTTGATAACCACATTTTGCTGCTAAACGCAACACTTGCAACCGACGATCGAGACTTCGTCCTGGTATGGAATCATCTGTTGGCGTTGGCATGGGCTTGGCTGGAACACAGATGATAATGGATTATGATTGATGTCATGAACACCATGCCACTGAGTTCCGTGAGCAACGCTATGTACAGCGGAAGCGCATTCATCGTTGGACTTGCTGAATCCGCTGTGTTTTTAGCTTGCAACAATAAGGTTATATTATACCTTGGTTCATTTTTTGTTGACGTCTGTTATTTTTAATCACAAGGACGGTAGGTATATTGGAATTATTATGGTGTTGCTCATATTAACACTGGAAAGCCACGACCGCTTTTTGACCTGTTTTGGACTCATCATTTGGAAATATCCTGAGCCTCGTGGCTCATGTTTGACGGCAAAGCACTATGCCACTGAGATCCACGAGCAACGCTTGTTACAGCGAAAACGCTTTCAATTTTGTACTTTGAGAATCCCCTGTATTGTTCGGTTGCTACACACGACCTCTAATGTGACCTCGGTTCACTTGAATTTGACATCGGCCTCGACCCTCTAGCCCTTTGTGTCTTAATCGTCCCAATTACACATACCTATGTGCACTTAAGGCCCTATTGCGTTTAGGCTTTTGGCTATAAATGCAGATACACACCAACGTGAATGAGCGTCGTACACCTGACTGAATTGTGTTTCGCTGGGCGCAACTTTTTTGTAGTCCAGCATATATTTTCTTGCCTAACGCTTTCGCGCTTTCAAGCAATCCGTTGTTAAAGCCAGACGTTGTACGAGATTGACTGCTTTTGTTTCTTCCTGCTGGTGTACGACTATTGGGAGACGATCTATCGACGGAGCGTCCGTGATGAATATTTACGCCCTAGGAGTGCACATAAGATGTATGTCGTATTTTTAGAGCATGATACGCATACGTTAAAAACGTCGACTGACACCGTGTAACGGTTTATTAGCTATTGAAACTAGCGTTTTTTGGTCAGTATAGACTAGAGAAAAAATATGTGTAGCTGTCCAATCAAATGCTCTGGTAGCTTGTGGGACGCCGGCCGTTTGCTTGCACAAACCTATCACAGTGTGCACTTCGATCCCACCAAATTAAAGCGCATCGCGCCTTGCCCAAACTCACTCCACTACTTTGAACCCCGACTACTTCGGTTACCGCTGACCTCAGTGGAAGCAACGGAGCCCGTTCTGTCCTCAGCGAATCAACTCCGAAACGCCTCAATTGTAGTGCACATACCTCTTGATAGCCCGTGGAAAAAATGTTTGGCGGATACATTAAGCTAAATTGAAACCAAAAAACGGAGATATAAAAACCTTACTGGTTTTCCTTCTTCTTCTTGAGCTTAGAGCTTTAACCCATGGCAATCTACAGGTACATAACTGTGAGCAATGGAGCTGAAACCAGCAGGTCTTTCCTCACAAAGTATCGTCATCACCAAGCTGGCAAGGATCCACCTGTCACCCGATTACAAGGAGTGCACTTCTATGCTATTGCAAATGGTGTTACGATATGAACTTACGACCCGAACTCTTCTACAGAAGTTGGCTCAGTTCAGTAGCATGTCAATAACAGAAATTTCTCTGAAGTTGCATGAGCACAACCATGGTCTGTCGACAACCCACTTGCGGTGGCAATATTGATAAAACAAGTCCATCACATTGAACGTGGCAACGGTTGTTGACTCCTGCCTACGGCGTTGGGTTCGCAAGACGATGGTCATACATGTTTGGATACACTTCCTTAGTGCGGTTTAGATTATCCGAATTGTATCTGGATGACGACACACAACCTTGTTTAAGGCTACAGTTTGCTTTGATTTAACCACATGTCCTTTCGATCACTGGGACCGCCCCGAAATAGAGCATTTGGGGGCTACTCTCTCCCAACACTGCACTCCAAGACCGATCGATTTCGTCCTGCTTGGGACTCGTCATGTAGTATTGCGTGGTGGTTGCGCGGCAGCGAAACGCCGTTACGGCGTACAGCTGACACATCATTATTACTACATTATTATTGCGTGGGCTGAGAGGGAACCGAACCCAGTGCTTGCTGGATTTTGCCTTGGACAATCAGGTCAATTCGGATACGATCCCATTGATTGAAATTGCACGCGTGGGCTTCAAAGTAAAAGCCAGCCTCAAGCAAGATTGCGTGCTACAATCCAGACACACGGCAGTAATTGAAAACCCACTATTGAACCTCTAACCGATGTGTAAGGCGCTACTGTGGAGCTCTGGCCTAGTGACCAAGACAAAAGTCCTTCACCACAGTGTTAGTCTCCAATCTCCACTCAGGCCATATCTACCTGACTAGTCCAAATTGGGACGAAACCGGTCGGTAGTGGAGTGTAGTTATGGGAGAAAGCAGCTCCGAAACTTTCCACTTTGGATGCACTTTGTGAAATATACAAGTACCGACCTCAGTGGCGTTTGCTTTTTGCGCTATTCCATTCCCATAACCGCTTGGCTTTCTCCTTTAACTAACACCCGACCATACATGGATGCTATTTCAAATGGTATTTGTTGTTTGCTGTTTACTGATTTTTATTTTTTACTACTTAATGCCTCGATTGATCATATAACGTATTCTCTGTAAGGCAGAATAAATATATATATGAAATGTGTCACACTTTCAGCTGATGAATAATAAATCTGATGGTGCTTAACCACATGTCATAATTCTTCTTTCAAGGGGATTAATTGTTGCTATTTTCAATACAATTGTAGCAACTAGACCCGAAGATACTTTTATGTAAGGAGCTGCATGATACTGCACGTTGAAAAACTTCAAAGTAGAAAGATTTATGAATTTTCAAAAGTGGCAAAATTCTGAGCTTGCCCAAAAGGCCTGCATTGCTTTGTTGAGAATAAAATACTCATTTATTTAATAACTATGTTTTGCTTTGCTGAATTACTTTGTTGTTTTATTTTATCAAATAAACCCATTAGTAATATAACGTGTAGTGTCACCTAATTCCAAATGCTTTTGACGTAGCTTCTAGTGAGAGGAAGTCGTGACTTTCGGAGGCAAGCCACCGTTATCTGTTAAGGTATTAACCTGCGTGGCAGTAGAAGATAGGTCGCGTTATATTCCAGTTGGTTTGTATACTGTGCAGTCCAACGTGCGTCACCCATGGCTCAGTGACTCAAGTCGTTGGCGAGTTTGCATCTTCAGCTTGCGGTCATGGGTTCGATCCCCAGTAGGGGTACCGTGGGAATGCGCAAAACTAAGCAGCCCCCGTAGGGCGGACGGAGTTTATTGCATTTCCGGACTATACATTACTATGCAGTTTGTGAGAAGCTGACATTACAATTAAAGTTAAAAGTCCTAATATGGATAAGTAATAACATTTAATCTACAGCTGCAAGAAAGTCGTTTCTGGAAAGCTGCAGAAAATAAGCACGCATTATGATAAGAAGCTTTACCATCCAAAGCTGTTTTGCTCTCCGAGCTTGAAATTACTAGATATAAATGGAATGGTGTTTCATATTACAAGCATCAATTCATCCTCATTACATGGGCGAGTGCATTGACTCCTGTGTTACTTTGCAATACGTGAGTGTCCTTGAAAAGCCGACAATGACGGTCGGAATTGGAATGCCGAAATTCACTTGTTTCTCAGTGGACTTTATTCGAGTCTATTTTGCAACTTAAATCATTTGTTAAATATTTATTTTTCCTGCCAATTTGTCAAAACCTGGTCTTAATTTTGTATAAAATAGGTTGATGGCACACCGAGGAAAACACCGAGACTAAAATCTTCCCACCATTTTATGTTACCTAGATGGAATACATCTCACAGGTATCACCATTTGATGCTGATTTTCAATCATTTCAATCAGATTTCTGCTTCGTTTTGCTGACAAAACTGTTGGCTTGTCGAAGCTTTTCTCCTGCATCCTCATCGATTTTATTTCTATAATCATACATCGCGAAGAAAAAGAGGCTGATAAGGAATAATTCTTATTCCCAAGATTATCAACGAAAGACTACTCTAAATGGGATACATTGCTCTCTACTTATACCTCGATTTCCATAGTTTAATTTTAGCTCCTAGCGTATTTTATGCCACGAAAATTAAAAAAATTGAGGAAAGTATACATGTGAGGATTACTAGAAACGTTCACTAAGAATGATAAAACGATTCGAAATGTTACACATAATTATCATGCTTAGATATTCACTTTATTATACTGGCGGGTCACCCTCTGAACATGTCTGTAAACTGCTGCAAACAGCATTCAAACGATACTAGTCTAGTTTAGAAATAACAAAATGCACATTGACCAAAATTGCATTTAAATAAACTAAGGTATAGAGATTCTTAACTAAATGTCGGATAATGTTAGCAAGATAGAGAATAAGGATATTATTTGTTATTCGTTTACGCTGGGACGCAACAGGTAAGGGAAAAAATCTTGATCAGGTATAGGAGCAAAACGAAATGACCTTAAAATAAACATTTGCGCCTCTTTGCAGGTGACGGATAATGAATATTTTCTGAGAAAATAGGAATAGCAAAAGTGATGTTTGGTGGTATAAGTGGAATATTCGAATGCATCCAATCATTTAGAAATCTCTTCCTAAACTCCACAAGTAAAGCAATGCAGCGATGCCTTTTTGTTAGTTTTTCATACCCTCAACATTTATGTAAGCACAAACCACATTTACCGTTTTCCATAAGTCAATGTTTCTCTCGTCCGTTTCATTCTGTTGCAGTTTACAACAGTTACCATCACACAGCTATCTTCGTATCCCAGCTTCCACTTCTAGTCCTATACTAGATTCAGCTGGCAGTTGTACTGTGTTCTGTACTCTGAAACGATGTATGTGGAAAAACATGAATTTTTAAAAGCTGAATGTGGGACCATAATTCTTTCACCCGTAATAGAGCAAATCTACGTAGCAGGCACGCATCCTTTGTTACAATACAAATTGCGGCATATGAAAATGCGTAGCGAGAAGTAACTGCACACACAGTTATGATGACATAATTTGTACATTTTATGAACTCCCCAGTTGCAGTTGAGTCATGTAGCGGAGGTCTATATACATCAGGTTACGTTAACGTAGAACTCTCGGATGCGGGCTTAGTTATGGGATGCAGGTGGACGAAAATATTTGCAGTCACGGCAAAACGATTTCGCACCTCCTTGTTAAACATTTGGAAGCATCATTTTTTGTTTGATTGAACAAGAGGAAATATTTTTATGCAAATCTGCAAGCTTTGCAAATAGGAAAGATTTACTTCAAGAGCAATTACGTTGCGAAGATAAGAAGCCCGTTAATGAAGGTAAGGCTGTGAAGTTGTTTAATAAAATATTGTCAAGTATAAGTTGATGAACAATTCCTCCGACTTCTTAATCTGCGGCAATGTGGATCGGTCAGCTCAATGGCAAACACCTCAGAGATTATATATGTTTCTGTTTCAATATTTAATTCTTCAGTGAGACCATCTAGCTTAGGACTGATAGCTTTCCTCCTCAATAGTTAACCTTGCAGTAAAAGTGAACTGACCTACAAAAGGAAAATAAGTGTCCGTGTCAAATGTCTAGCGGGGAACATAAAAGCCGAGATCAAATGGTTAACTATGCTAAAACGTCAAGCAGTTTTAGGAAATCGCATTGCCCTTGACCTGTAGAGCATCTTTAAGTAGCTCCTAGAAAAGATTATAGTTTCCCACTTCAGCTTGTGGATGTGAGCAAGTTCAAAGCAGCTTGTAACTCATCGACGTGAAAGACTCTCTATACCATCGTTCTCCATCAATTAACCTCTTACCTGTTTCGACCATATAATTATTTACAAAGAACACACAAGGCTGAATCCAAACAAGCTTATTTGCTCCAATTCCCAGTACGCAAGCGCTTTCAGCTTCTGTGCAGATGCATTACACGCACATTTGGCAGATGTTTTCAAACGATATTTAACGATTAGCACTAACATCGACATCTGAATACCAGCCACAAGAACAACTTTATTTCTGAATTCTTCGGTCATATTCGTGTAATTCCGTGCATGTGAAGTAGCTTGCAATTTTTCTCTACGCGGTTCTGCATTGATGATGCTAGGAAGCGAATTGGTAAAACGTTTGCCATTAAATTACTCGTCAGGAGAACCAGTCAAAACCTGGATGCTGTTTTGTATCATGTGGATTTCATCGTATCTGCTTTGGATAAAATGTACATTGCTTGCGTTTCCTATTTCTTGATTATACTAATGCCTTTGGTGGACTTGCGAGATTGCTACTAATTAAAATTTAGCAAAAAAGCGGCGTTCCACTATCCAAAGGTAATGTAATATGTTACTATCTTGAGAATAGCACACACTTCACGCAGTTAGTTGGCAGATCTTTTTCAATTTCAGCCAACTTTGAGGTCCAACAAGGATCTATTCTATCTCCTTTTCTGCTTTTCTCTATGTTGAGTGTCTGCCTATACCAAGAAGTTTCATCGGGTGTGAATAGGCTGATGACGTTTTCCTAGGCTGCATAACCCCAACAATTAAGGAATCCTTGAAACTCCAACGAGGATTAGATGAACTCTTGCCCAAGTCACGATAATCTTCCCTCTCCCTTAACCCTTCTAACTGCCGTGATATCACATTCCTATTTTACCACCCCGGCAGAATGTGCTCTTTGTTAAATATCTCTCGTCCTTTGGTTCTTACTGACAAAACTGCTCACGCTTTCATTCAGTTAAGTAGCTCGGTATTTGCTTGTCGTAAAATTCATTCTAGTCAGCGCATATCCTCGACACATTTAACCAAGTCAGAAGGCAATTCTTTTAGAATCGAGACGCTCTCCGTACAGCCTGCTCTAACACTAACGTTTTAAATACATTCACTTAGACTTTTCTTATCCCGTCAATATTAGTATCGCAACTCCATGTTTCCTTATTTGGCTCGCTTGCTAGTCGACACAAAAGTGATGATGAAACAAATGCTAGAACGTCTCATTTCATGTAAAAGGAACGCTGTTGATTGTTCATGTCAATTTACATCATTATCCTTCATACTTTTTGTATTGAATTATGTCAATTCTAGTGCACATTGCTGAAAATGCTCACATATGGCTGCATATGGTTTAAGTTGAATTGACTTGATTTTATAAACCAGTTAAAATGCGATATAATCAATTTGCAGTGCAATTAGTATTAGAAATGTGGCGCAATGTTCTTTGTATAACTCAAAGGACGCAACCTTACCTTATGTGCTATCTCAATGATAAATCGCAGATTGATACGCCGTGATTTTATTTCCAGAAATCCTACAAAAGCAACTGCTTGGAAATTGCGAAGAATTATTTCTAATCATAGTTGCACTTGTATTAACAAAACGTGGTTATTTTATCCATCGCATTTTTCACTGAATCTCGAATAGCTGGTTAGTGATACAATATTATTGTCTTTTACGGGGCCATACATACATGCCATATACATACGAAATCATGCATTTTGCATAGAACTCAACTTTACTATGGAAATTAAGATACGTGCTTCTCTAATCAGGAGAAAATTTGAACCGGGAGACAGGGCGATGTCTGTCGGTCACAACTAAGTAATGAAACTAATCGTTAACAAGTGCGACGCGTTGAATGGACATATCAGAGTGACTTGACTTGCATTGGAGTTACTGCGAACTTAAGCAAATTGAACACTTTTGGAGCCACATCCATAAATATCAGAAACAAATTCCTCCCACGTTTTCATAGGTGTAATTAGATTCATTAAATTTATGGGACTGTGGCATGAATTTTGGTGTCGTTGCCTAATAGTGACATTATACAGTGCTCTCGATTTTATCAGATGACCACTGAGTTTTACATTACAATATCATCCGTTCACATTTGGAAAACCCTTAACAAATTTACCCTATGGGATCTCCGCAGAATGGAATCAGCGAATGCGCCAAGTATAGCCTAGACAGTCAAAGAACCGAGAAACTTTGAATATATTTATTGTCTAAATTTACTGTATTAAATGTTGAAAGATAAAACAGTTACTTGGTTAAATGTGGAGTATGAGGAAAATGTTTCTAGGAGTTTCGCGCGGTTTTGATTTCTGACATTCATGGTGGCTAATTTGTCAAAAAAAGGGTTTTGCTTACATTAACCGTCATATCTTCAGAATTTCGTGATCTGAGTTTTAAAGGGAAGCACGCTTTACTGTGGAAAAGGTTGAACTTTTGTTGAGAATAGAATATCTGACTGTGGGTTTAGTCTAAGAGCGAATTTCATCATATTTGTTAGAACTATATATTCGATGAAGGCTGAGTCACTCATGTGAAAATCACCAACAACGAAACAGAAGGCTCGCAATTTTACGCAGTAACGCTGGGAAAAATGATGGTTAAAATACTTCAGCACAGTCGGTGTTGTGTCAGGAGCTATTTAGACATTTTCAGTGACTACAGAAGGAAATCCACATAAAACTTCGATTTGTAAGCAATTAATTGGCAACCAACCTTGAATGTTGCGTACATAAATAACGAGGCTAACGATGTACATTAGTGTTGTTTGATGTATGAAATGTCGCCTCCTACCCGATGTTTTGGCTTTCCAGGACTCTCTCACTGAGTATAATAACCTAGACCTCAAATTCAGGACAGAGTCAGGTTTCTTGCAGCGCCACGAGACCTGCATTCGTAAATTATTTGCACATTATAGTGGTAGCAGGGCTAGCGATTTTACCTAGGGGAGAATATACACTGCTTCAGAGAATCAGTGGGATTTGTTCGTTATTTACCAGCCAGTGTCTGAGGTAAACTTGACAACCCGCGCGATCTTTTCTCATGACATCCAACTATTTCTTGGGAAATTCGTTTTACGTTTATACTAGTCACACAAGCAGATGGCTCAAATAGAGAAAAATATTGTGAAGTTTGACAGCATGTGTTATGGAAGTAAGAAATCAGAAGAATGAGACGAATGTTCAGACGAATCATGCGACTCGATTATCACAAGCGAACATAGCATCTGAACGGTCGCCTACGTTTCTACACAGATTGACTGATATTTGGCTGCACTGATGCCTGTTTGATATAGAGAAGCAAAAGAAAAATCAAAGGAAAGTAGAAACATTAGTAGTTATGGAAGGGATTTAGTTATTTACATTTCGATTGCTACATGCTGGTTATGCTACCATATTCTCCTTGGCTGCTTTGTCATATAAACGATTTGATCGCGAAAAACTGCGTTCTGCGAAATGGAATCAGAGGAACCCCAGTTCCTGTTGTAAGCGCAAGCAGCCGTGCAAACAACTGTCCAATTTGACATGGAAGAAGGTAAAATGGCGAGTTATTGGAAGATTTGGTAAAGCAAATGGATCGATTTCCGTGTACTGGTATGTCTAAACAAACAACCAATGGCGCAATGCATAGCGATATTCGACAAACTATCAAAGCTGAAGCAAAACGCGTGTTGGAAAAGATACACTAATAAAAGAATCAAGTAAAGTCAAGTCAGGTTGTTTTATACACCCATGTACCAGTATTTTCGGCAGTCTACACTAACACCGCAGACATACCACAACATAGAATCAGTGAGAACATGATGTGAAATAACCTGAATAAAAAAAGATTGGTTTCTGATTAAGAAACATTCTCGTACTAGTCCTATCATCAATTTTTTGTCGACAGGCTCGAGACAGAGAAGGCAATATGGTGTTGACGTAAGATGTACGAGAAAATAAACCTTTACATTTTGTCATTTTGCTGTACTCGCTCAAATAATGTGCAGGGGGTGAGAGGAGTGCGAAATATTTTGTGTTGCTCATCCTCACATTGGCATCCCACGACGGCAGTTTCGTCCCGGTTTGGACTCATCAGGTGGAGATAGCCTGAGTTGGGGTGGAAATCAGAGCCTAGTGGTTCACGGATGACGCCATAAACACTATGCGACTGAGATCCGTTAGCAACGCTTGGTACAGCGGAAAGGAATTCAAACTTGGACATGGAGAATCCGCTGTGTGGTTGGCTTGCTGCAAGCAAACTCTATTGTGACCTTGGTTCACTTGAAGTGGACCTCGGCCACTCAAATCACAAGGATCGAATGTGAAATGGAATTATTTGGTGTTATTTCTTCCAACATTGGCATCCCATTGGGGAGAGGAGTAGTTTTATCTCTTGGATGGGAAGTAAAGAGTGCGTCAAAATGCTTGCTTACCACTAATTCAGCGAGGGATTACCTACCTAATCCAAGGCACGGAGAAATAAATTTTAGTGGTCACCCACGAAATGTTTAGTCCTCTTGCATTATTCGTTTGAAAATATCAGGAGAAACGTACATCCAACGGAAGAGAATGAGTATGTTTCCAAACCTTTGAGTCGGCGCACGGGGTATGGAGTTTTCTCTGCGCCTAAGTAAAAAAAAGGAATACTTTTGAATTTGCTGAAAGTTTCAAGAACATGAGTCGACAAGGATAACTTCTAAAAAAGCTCTGGGAGACTTTAAAGAATATGAATGAGGATACTTTGATTATAACCGAAAAGAGGTGGAAAGGTGTTAAAATATTACGCAAGCTGTCGGTTCGCAGAAAAGAGAATGTGTTCTCACGATAGTTAGAACGGTTAAATATGAATGACGGCTTGACCAACTGAACAGTTAGTCCAATACTTTTTGTGTTTCCTAGATCCCCCCATTATTGGGCTTGTACAACCCAGCACAATTACGTCAGCGTAATTAAACCCAATGAAACCGGTTAGCATTGGCAGACGCCCTACGTAGAGAGAAAACGAACGCGATCTAGAAAAGATTCCAAATAGCTGCGATGAGGAAGGTCTTCTGCCAAGTATTTTCGTGAAGCTTTGTGACCCGTAAAATAGTAACACATAACATTACATGTGTTTGAGAGTACGCTGTTTTCGAACAAATATTGCGCGGTAACCATATATCATGAATTTCGACGGCGTTAAGATATTAAGTAAGAGGAGCCGCACAGTCGCATTTTTCATCCAAAGCAGTTCAAATGGAATGCAAAGGATAAGAAACGGCATCAAATGTACAGCGCAGTGACATCTATGCATACTGTTTGACATCAGACTAAAGTTTGCTTCGTAATGTTACAGGGAGTAAGTTTATTTCTGGCAACTTCTTCAGAATGGAGGTGCATGCATTTCGCCCATACTGCTGTGCTTCGTTCTTAAGCACAGGCGTTATTGTGGTTGCTTTTCATTTGACGGAGACAGTGGCCGTCATTTAATATGGATTAAATATTGTCCGATGCGACTGTAACGCATCATCCGCACACCGTTTCAAAGCGATTGGGGGGAAGAAATAGAGACCACTAGCCTTGTTTGTCTGCAGTCTAGGATGGGTTGCTTGTAAACAATAATGTGATCAGCGTAGGTGGGATGGTCATTGATGGGGAAGGGCGACGTGCATGATGACGACATTGAGCTAAATACAGTGCTCAGATCGTCTAAATCCAAAGTACCGTGTTAGTTTAGGGATGTTTTCCCGCTGATTTGACTCAAGAGCTTCCACAGGTTACGGAAAAATATAGTTTCATAAAATGGTTTCAAGGTTAGACCATTTACTTATTTTATTTCGGATTTTTAGCGGTAGACAATCCTTTAAAGCGAGTCTTTCGTTTTAATTTGAAGTCTGTTCCCATTTTATACGCAGGTGCCTGAGTAACTGTGGGGAAAACTTATACTTCTGATGAATGAAGTTCTCCATGGAGCTGTAGAATCTGGACCGTTCCTGCTATTAATGCAATTTTAGAGCTGACAGCGTCATTCCAACTAGAATCTTGCTGGAGATTAATGATGATAACATTCATTCATTCATTATATACGTTAACTAGAGATGGAAAATATCTTCCCTACTGTGCCGTAATACATATGAAAGAAAAGCATGGAAAATCCACAGGTGGGCTCTGCCTGAGTTGCATGTAACTGACAGGCATCGATTTGGAAAGATACCAATCGCCTACCGTGCAGCAAAAGACTTTACTTCGAAAAATAATTGTTCCTCTAAGAAATTAGATAGCGGTTGGATGGGAGATAAAATGCAGGTTGTATTACAAGGCAATTCACAACTCGAACGCCACTGAGGTCGGCGCCTAGCCATGTCAGCAAGTTTATCCAGTCAAACATGTCAATCGACGCTGGGACCACAACGAGGCAGGTGAGAGGCTCTAACTGAAGAAAACGTAGACGTAAGGACCTTCATTCCTCTCGACCAACCATCGCCTGTCACCTCTCCCCTTCTTGCATCCACATCGTCGGCGCGCAAACCATACACGTCGCAGGAGTCCGTAGGCTGGTACGCGCAATATGTGGTCGAGCAATTAGTGCCTGGTGGGTAAAACAGCGGTGCTAGGTGATACATTTCTTCTTTTTTATGATATGGCTATGCGAATCGCCTTTTGCAGCAAAATTACCAATTGCTCGTACATATATATGTCGTCTTAAATACTCAGCTACAACTCAAACTCAGCTAATGCGGTGATTGACTGATGTTCAGCTATGTGCCGTATGCATTTTGCGTGTTATAACTAAGAAGTCTGTTTCCAAGGCATAATAAAGTTGCATATACTACGCTGTGGGAAGCTCGACGGATGTTGTTCAACTTTTCGTGTAGATTTGCATTGCGTCAAGTTTGGTACACTAAACCATTCTGCTTGATGCTGCTAGTCTTCGAACGTGAACATACTCAATTATGCTATAACACGCTCCGCGTCTGAACATTCAAGCAAAAGGGTTTAAAATAAATGAGAATATCCGTAGCTCGGGGTGTGGATGCGGATTTTGAGCGGTTCTTCGAGCTGAGTGATTATTGTGCAGAGGTTTCTTTGCCTGACTGGGCAAGCTGTTGCCCAGGGATTGATATGTGTACAAAAAACGGAAATTAGAGGTTAGATTCCGAAACACGTTTTTTGACCTAGTTGGAATGGAGTGTGAAATACCGCGGGATTTGGTACTTGACTACCTCATGTTCTCAGTCTTATCTCTTGATGCACTGAGGTTGCTTCAAATAATAACTTCGGTTAATAAAGACAAGTGTAGAACTGCGCCTTCAAATTAAGGCCAAATAATCTTCTAATATCCTGCGCAAGATCACGGAATATATCACTTCTGAAACTTCAGAGAGCTATCTGGAAAATGGTAACACTAATACTTTTGAGTGGCAAGGATTCGGATGACAGCATCCATACACGCAATAGTAACTGAGTCAGATGATGCAAAGGAGGCTGATGTGCTCTACCTAGACTTCCCGACATCATTTGATCTCCCAGGCCATCGGCTACTTACTTAGAAGCTACAGTGTTACGCATCCTTCAACCCTTGTTAAACTGTTCGTCGATTTTACCCTTCAATGGTTATTAGTAACAGAGTTCCGAGCTATATACCTGACCCCACACAAATTGGGTACGATGTGCCGCAAGGCTTAGTTGTACGTCCGCCATTGTTCTGGAATTTATTAACAACGTTGCGCAAGCAATCACTTCAAATTTCCTACTGTTTGCTGAAAACTTTATTATTTGGCGTAGCATTCTGGCGATTCAGACCAACATCTGCTTCAGAGTGAAATTGACACGGTATATCGGTGGCCAGTCCCAAATGTACTGTGTTTAGACAAGAGTTACTTTTAATTCATGCTACAAAATACACCAAATACACTGCTCATACACGCTCAGAACGCAAGTACTACAGCTAGTTTCCGTCGAACGTGATCTATGTATGCGTGTTTATGTAAACTTAAGTTGCTCCGGACAATCCGAAAAGACATTGAAAGCTAGTAACCATTACACCAGCATGTTGCGCCTGGTGTTCGGATGAATACATGACTCCATTTTCTGGCAGGTGGTCAGTGCTTAAGTCGACTACGTGTGGAATACTAATTCCAAACCAACATTCTTAAATAAAACGCGAGGTTAACATTAAGAAGCGGCCCAAAATCGAAAAGTTCTTTACGTCATTGGAACGTGGAACCACGCATACGGGCAGTGGCTGATACTATTGCGTATATCCAGCAGAATCTATCCCCGATTACGCGGCGACCTGCTAGCGTCCTACTAGATTTGCAAGAATCACATCATGTGTACAGTTATTACTGAAGCGTAGCAGTAATAACAATTTAAGAGGTCATTTATAGAATTTTGCTGAACGGTATAAACGTCTGTAGTTTCGCAGGAATTTGCTTTCTTTCCGTGTGTCACCCGTGGAATGGTCTCGCCGAAACGGTCGTCTTTGCATTGACACGAACAATATTTCTTTGACGGTTGCATAACTTACTTGCCCATGTCACTTTGTTAGTTAACATAAGATACCCATCTCACTTCTGGAATATACCTATGAATTAGTTACTGTTAATTATTCTTGATGTGAAAATACGCGGACTGCATAACATAATATGAGTAACAACTCTTATGCCTAAAGTGCTGTTTTTTTGACGAAATCACCAAACCACCCAACGGGAATTGTAAATCATTGCTACTTAACCCACATAAGTTTAATGTTCACTGTTCATTGCGAGAATGGGCAAAAGAAGCTATTTCGATAGAGTAAAATTCAAACGAACAGCATACATGCAAAGCTGAATTTATGGAACACGCTGTGTGTATCATACATGTTGCCTACATTTTTCCGAGTGAACTCAATTTTCATGGTATCTTGGAATGGTACGACAGTTAAATGTAAATTCGTTAAATAAGTAACCTGGTGGATATTTTTAGTCCATTATTAGCGTCCATTGTTTCTTGACCATATCACAGGTTTGATCTCATTTAATGGCAAACATGTAACTAAATCAACGCTGTTTATGCGAAAAAGTACGGATCCGTTGAATTTTCTCCCGAGCAACGTATTTTTAAACGAACCAATATCAATTAATAATAAACAATCACTCGGATCCTTTAAGGGATGTTTTACCTTCAATTTGCATGCCACGAAGGAGCTAGCCTTGAATTATCTGACTTTTTAAACTGGAAATGTTATTTCGTATGATAGCCTTGAATACTCTTTATTACCTAACTAAGTATAACTTTGTTTCTCTTGCCCTTACAATTTAAGCCAAAACAAATCCGCATTTTGTTCGAAAGAGAGACGCATTTGTCGCGGGCAACTTTCAGTTTATAAATTTTAGCCGACTTGAATTGACTTCATCGCTTATGGAACAATGGTACAAGGGTATATGACAAGCAAAAAGCGGATGCTTAGCAAGTCCCGTAGGATGACCAAAGCGAGAATCGCCATATGGTGAATAATGAACGAAGGGAGAAAATGAAATCGTTTTGGTTGACTCATCACAATGCCAAAACAGATGCACGCCGAAACAAACAATTACAGTTATGCGGGTTAATTCTGGTTGTGCAACGTTCGTCGTATTATGCCGTCTGTCGAAACGCAGGCTATATCTCGTAGTGCAGGTGAGTTAGGGCAACCACAAGGCCTTTTTTAAACACAGGTTAATTTGGAGCGAATACAACTTAATTTGGGAGGGCATTCCAGGGCTAACCTCTAGGAAGTGAATAAAAGTACTTTAGACGTTCTGGCTAAATGTGTTGCTTGGCTAATTTGAACTGGAGGCTAAATAAAGTACACACCGAATGTTCCCGATTCCGAATTACAAGAAAGATCGGCTTACAAGATGCAGGGAATTCCAAGCAGCAGGGAAAATGCACGAAAATGTTAGCAGTTCGAATTTGAGTACTCAAACTCAGCGAAGTGTACCCGAAATAACATTTGTGCTTTTGTGGAGGTAGGCCTGATTCTCATAGGTGACCAGGCAGTGTTGGAGAGCTCAGCTGAACAGAAGTTGTTTAACAGCACTGAACGCGTATTCGCATTGGCGACGTACTTCCTTCTGTGCTTATAGATGGGCATGTGCAAATGTCGAACTCGAGGCGTAAGGCCTCTACGGAATGTGAGTGCTTGCATTGCGGTGTGGAAGATATCCTCAACCTACTCGTTGTTCCTAATGGTACGAAGTCAGTCAGACCAGACATCTTCAATCCACTAATCTTAATGGTTCTCTCAGCCATCATCTCACTTGCTTTGACTGATTTGTTAAACATATGGTTGCCTGAAGGCGCACGGACGACCAACTGGAAATATTCGGTAGTAAAGCCGGATCCAAAAAGCAGGGAAGCGAATAATGTCGGCAATTGCGGACCGATTTAGCTGACCTCAGTGTTGACAAAAGTATTTGAGAAGATTTTGATAAAAGGTATTCGTCAGCCGTTAGATTCAAAAGACTTCCAAGTGTGCGTACATCAAGGCTTTAAAAAGTCTGCCATTGCATAACCAACGTGCTGTTGACGCGGCACAGGGGGAAATCTGTAGAAACTCAGTAGATGTCATCTACCTAGACATCAGGAAAGTTTTCGAGAAAGTAACAATGAAGTCACCTCCTACACAAGCTAAATAGTGTGATGTTGGTGGTGCAATGGACCAGCGGATCAGTGCTTTTCGTCTTAGGAGAAAATGGCCGGTGTATTTGGATTAACAAATAAAGGAAGTTAACCCCGCAATATTGGCGTACCCCAGGGCACAGTACTGGGATAATTTTATTCCTTATCCATAGCCAAGTAATACCTCAGCATCTCCGATTGCGCTGTGCGTTGTTCGTAGTGAGCATAAGCTTTGTGAGATTATTCATTATCCTGACAACTGATAGTACTTCAGCAGGACTTAGAATACCTGTCGCTGTGGTCTGCATAATTTGATCTGTCAGTCAACCCGGCCTTTTCCTCGTTTATGAGCTTGGGGATGGGAAGTAAATGGCGTACCTACACCCTGGCCGGCCAACCACTGCATCCCACCCGTTTCACAAGGGATCAAGTCAGCCCGTAACGCTGTTATCTTAAGTCTGTCGAAACACGAAAAGACTGTACGCAAAGGTACTGCGCCTGCTTTGGACTTATAAATGAAGCTTATGCAGTTGGTTTTAAGATTGTCACTCACCCGCTCTCTTGCATAAGAAGACCGATGTTGAGTGTGGTTCACCTTCCCATTGTCCGAGTAAAAGAGGTGAGATGAGGAGACTGGAACGAGACCAGCATGTAACTACTCGAATCACCCCCACTATGGGTGTTACGACACGCAGGGACCGATGTAAGTTTCTACAGCTGTAAACACTGTCACATCCTTGGCAGAGAGTTGATGACATACCGGAAAAGGCACCCGGGTCCATTTCTTATGTTTAGGTCGCCGCTACCATTTTGCGCATCAAGCAGCACACGCAAATACCGGCACACACTGATGGTACCGGATGTGAATCTTTTCACCCAACCTCTAAACTTCGAACCTCGAGTGGTGAAATATTGGAACAACTTCCCGGCTACACTGGTCGGGTTAAAATCGGTGTCGAAATTTCGGAGATTTCTCTAATCACAGCTTGTGGACTGCATGCATACGAAGCGTATTGCACCCGGATAAGTAATAATGCAGAGGTAATATAGTGCCACGAGGCAGGATCATCGACGTGATTCCGAGTAGCAATCCCATCTAAGTACGATGAGGAAACACATAATTATATCTTCTCTCTAATTTTATCATTCATCCTTCTCTAGTAGAAAAAAGACATTTGGAATTCAACATGCTTCGCTCGTCGGTGATCTATGAGGTTCGATGATGAAGCCGAGCTCCAGTTTCTGGCAGTGTGGCAAGCGTAGCCACACCCGGACAAACAGGTCGACAGCATAAAATTGGTGCAGATCTGACCGGTGTTGGTCACTTACAAAAGCAGAGTAGGGAGCGAGATCTGCATTCTTTTACTGCTGATATTTCGTCTAATTTGTTAGATCTTTCAGGTTCTAATTATTATTCTTGTTTGTTTAACCAAAGTGAATAACCGAAACGCATGTGGTTTTACGTAGATTAACCAAATTCGTCAGCTATTGCACAGGCATCCGCGCCATCCGCCAAATAGGCTAGGTGTTTAATTGGTGAAGAGCATGAGGTTGACAAACGAGGACGTCGGGTATTTTATTGGCGTCCATGGTACTTTTTCATGTGAAGCACTTTTGACAATTTATATCCTCCGTAGGTCAGTTGACCGAAATCCTCGTCGTGCATTATACGCCGTTGCCTGCACTAATTTGGGCGAACCCACGAGGTGGTCATTCTATGGATGCGCTTATATTCATGAAGAAATTGACCTAGAGATTTGATGTGTGCCATCTTCGTGGATGCGAGCGTCGAGATGTCACACATCGGTGGTTGGGGAACCTATCGGTATGGTGTAGTCTCGTAGTCAGTAGCGTGCCTGAATTAGGTTCCTATCATCTGGCTTTTAAGTTTCGTTTCATTGTATTTGGTTTAACGCACCTACCACTTGATCCTATATTCCATACATTCAATGTAAATACAAATCGATATTTAAACTAGGTTTTCTTGTTACTCTGACGACGTACGTCGTGACAATTTGATTCACCCCAATTCCTCGCCTGCATCATATCAGGCCAAATGATCTGAACTGCATTAGAAGAAAATATGAGTGATGCCATCTTTTTATTGTTTTGCTCATGACGGTTATGACCATTATCGTTATATTACACTTACAAGCATTTTATGTTGGCGTGCATGAATGTTGGGCCGGTTGTCGGGGAAAACAAATTAAACCTTGCAAGTTAACAGTGCACGTTTGCAACACATATTCCCAAAGACTCTCTTACTACTTGTGGTATATGTGCCCGATTAAAGTTACCTGAATGGTGGATGTAACGGGCTATATGGTTTAATTGTATAGATGGGTTCACCCGATACTGTCTTCCTTTCATAGCCAAAAAGGCATAGAGCATGATGGAGCTAAAAACGTTAAGGTAAACATTCATAGGAATTCCTGCAAGGATAAAATACCCAAGAATACGGGTCAATGCATGGCAATTTTTTATAATTTTCGCACATATAAATCTAATAATTTCGTCAGACAGAGTCAAAAAGGTATTATTCACAATAAGGGAAGTAAGTATTTCGCTGTAATGCCCATATTTTCAGCAAAAGCCCTACACATAATTGTTTGATACACGGAGAAAAATGTAGCGCTCAACGCGTCCCTAATTATGCATATGGTAAAGAAAAAATACATAATTTAAGACACTGAGATACCTTCATCATTCTAAATAACAAAATGAGAAGACTGGTGTTGCGAGATGGAACCATTTCGTGTTACCTGCTCACTAGCAAACTAACAACATAAAGATGAATCAAGTCACAGAAAAATCGAAGATTTTGATCTTTGTTAAGACATACATTTTCGGGATGCTTGTCCCACTTGGCTATAAAGTGCTGTACGTCTCATCTGTTTTCATTACATATCGCAGCAACAATTTTATTTGATTAGTCAACCTCTTTTCGATGTGATTCAGTGGCTTCGTTTTCGTCCTCTTAAAAGTGGGATTCATCTACTAAGATCTCATAAATCTAGTTTTTTATTAAGTTTATCCGTAATTATAACCCCCGTGCCTTTCTACAGGTTTTTGCAAAAACACGTATCTTGCCTTCAGATCACGTAAGGATTTGTTGTGACTTATATCAAGACAACAGGTTTAGTGAATCACGGACTCAATGTAACCGTATGCAATGAAAAAAAATCAATCTTGAGCCAGTTATGCTGCTCCGTAGTAGTCGGAGTCAATTTAGAAAGTTGGCCAAATTGGATATTAAACTGAGTCTCAAAGTGTATTCGGTAGATATTCATTAGGGGAATGTAAAAATTCACACCTAATGACAAAGCTTCCATTTGAAAAGTAAGGTAAGAGGATGAAAACTGGCAGATGCATGCACATACCAGTTTTAGAATTCCAAACGATTTATTCAAATGTCGGAAAACAACTAACTGCTTTAAATCATTATGGTTAGTCCAAGACGTTAGCAAGGAATTTAAGCTGATCTGGATATGTTTATGCTGGGTCATTCCAGAATATACTTCGATTTATTGTGGAACGAGGTAGCTTGCTGTGAATACGTCACAATTTGGTGCCCACCAAAATCTCGGCAACCAAGAGCTTCAGACATCTTCTGGCGAGAATGATCTGGGAGTAGGTGTCAAGCTCGACCTTGGGTGCACCAATCAGGTCAAACGGCGTTGAAGATAGACGTGCAAAACCTTGGATTCTGGAATCATGCATTCAGACCATTCGACCACTCCATTTATTCACAAACGGTAGGTTCATAAATACGGACACGCTTGGAATATGCAATGAAGTCCAGACAGCTAAGGTTGAGGAGGTATCTCATCGCCATGGAGAAACTCCAAATTTGGGCAACCAACAAGTTAATGGTCTGTATAATTTGCTGTATAAACTAAGGATTCAATTATTGGGTCCTCAGCGGAAAATGTCAGTGATTGTGCTAAGACCTAATGTCAGCTTTCTATATATTAAGCGATCCAGATCACTAGTATCACTACTTGCTAGAGCCAAGTTACAACAGCAATTTGGAAGGCCATTAACATCTCATGCTAGTAGAACAGCATAGACGTTATTGTGTTTCATTCAAATTTCGTTCCGGTACGCGGCATCAAAACGTAGAGTGCCTTACCGGAAACACTTATACATGCCGCCAACAGTCATAGTTCAAATACAAGGGTTGACGGTGCACCAATTTCGCGGCCTCAAATTAAAAGACGGATTAATATGAATAAACAGTGGTAGACACAATGTTTATCAATATAAAATTTCCCATAATATAGTTCAGGTCTACTTTGAACTTACAATTTATACCTCGTAAACTTCACTCCGTAAAACCTTACAACACAATTTTCCAAATAACTTGTATTTAATAAGACAACGCAAAAATGTTATTGCGAGATGGAAACATACCGTGGTTCAGTAGGTTATCAAATTGAGTCTCAACGTGTATTCGGTCGATATTCCTTGGGGGAATCTAAAAATGTACACCTAATGACAAAGCTTCCATTTGAAAAGCAAGGTAAGAAGATGAAAACTGGTAGATGCATGCATCTACCAATTGTAGACTTCTAACCGTGTTATTCAAATGTCTGAAGCGAACTAACTGCTTTAAAGCTTCCATTTGTTTTCTGTTCAAAGATACGGAAGACAGGTTGTGTATATGCTTGTGTACGTCGTCGATAAAGCAGGTTCTTCATTTGTGTTTTCAAGCGACCCACGCAGGACTTTGTCCAGTTTCATTCTCGTTCTGTCAACAACAGTTTGGTAGAAATTCGTGAATTTGCTGCGAAAACCAGTGACAGTTGGTCAGTGATCGCCATACGGCGTTGGTAATGTTCTAATACCCGCACACAGATTATGTTTGCCTAATCCAAATAGGAGTAAGCGAGGCGCTTCATGTTTGCGATTGCAGGCCACAGCCGATTTCGGCGTAGCAACTTGCAAATCTGCCGAGATTTATAAGCATTGCGTTTGCAGTCAGATAGAAACCGAATGCGCATTAACGTCGCAGCAATCTTGTTCTTCAGTGTTAAGTGTTCGTCAAGGTTACTAATAGTCTCGATCGAGAGTAAGGTCTACGAAATTTAAGGCTCTGAGTTCCCTATATCAATCTACATAAGAGAATGAGAATACCGTATTGTGAGATGGAACCATTTCGTGTTATCTACTCACTCGCAAACTAAAAACATAAAGTTTAATCTCTAGACAGAAAAGTCGAAAATTTCAATCAGGTCAGGAAGGAAAATTACGTAGACGTAAGAACAACGGATCACTGAGCTTGATCTTAGGGTCGTGAGGCCCAAGGAAGCTTCAGGGAGAATGTTACTTGTTTTTGTACACAAAGGATAGGGCGATGTCAGTTAAGTGCCACGACCTCGGCAAACCTCAATACTTTGGGGTTTCCATTGAGATAGATAATTGGAAACGTTGATCTAGGGTCTACCAGATGGCTTGACTCGAGTAAGTGTCTGAAGATCGATGATGCCGGCAGCTTAGTTACCTATTATCCTTCGGCTGCTGGTTGCGACGATATTTTAGCAATCGGTTTCTGGATAAAATCTCCAATACGCTTACCTAAGGATCAATCTGTTCTGCCAATGTAACTACTACTGTAGCTAAATAAGTATTAGTAAATACAATGGCTTGTGGCGTAGATCGGTTGAGTAGGCTTAAAAGGAGTCATAAGCAACTTCCTTGTCTCCCAAATGGGGTAGAATTTGGCGGCATGAAAAGTTCGACGAACCGCTATATGCAAAGGACTTTCAAGTTGGGCAGCCACGATATCACCTTTGAAAGGTAATCCAATGTAGACAGACAGTTTGGGCACAGTAAGTACTCTCGGCCCGTTTTCTTTCAGTTGACTGTGGAATCGAATAAACGCCTCTGGATTTCCGTTGGTCCGTAGCGTCTGTGTGCTAAACAGCATTTCCTGTTCCAAACAGTCGCCAGGGCATATTCTGCGGGCTTGAGTAAACAGCGTCTTGACTAAGCACCGCTTGTATCTTGTATCTTATAGGGGTGATATGTCAGTACTGGTTGGCCCGGATGGACGGCTCCTAACCTCTATTACGAAAACAGCGTTCGTGTCAGCGGCGCACTACGCTTCTGTAGTTGCAAAGGACCAGGTGTCCGTTTCGAGTTCGACGTGTATCGCTTTTACCGAACTGGATAGTTTGGATTGACGCGTTGAAGAGGCACGCAAATAACTCGCAAGTCTTGATGACACCAAACCTGCCGAACCTAATGGGTTCTACCCACTGATTCTCAAGTCACTTTCGGCAACCACCTCTCACGGCTTGACTGAACTTTAGAACAGGTCGATGTCTAAAAGGTTCATTACTGATTGACTTGAAAGGTTGCTGGTGAAACCTATTCCAAAAGGCTGCGACCCTAGCAAAGTAGACAAGGACATTTTATTTAGTCTGATACCTGTTTCAACAAAATTTGCTGAGAAAATCGCAAAAGTTGCATTATTGCATTTGCCAGCAGTTGTCAGAAGAAGACCCGACTGCCGCGAAGCACAGTTTTACGCAATACCGCTCATGTAATATAAACTTGTTTGTGACGAGGCGTGAGTGGTTGAAGGCAATAAGCAAGGGGATGTCTGCTGGATTGATATTTATCAATCTCAGTAAAGCGTTCGACAAGGTCAATAATGTGGTTTTCCTTCAAAAACTCAGGATGTGCCGTGGATCTGCGAAGTTCTTTTTGGACGAAAGTGGAGGGTACAGGTCCACGACCATTTAACTGACTGGTATCCCTCTACGAAGGATATGCCTAAGGGCACTGTGCTGAGGTCCACTCTGTCCTGATTCACATCAAAGATCTGCTGCAGCTTCTCTGGTACCTGTGTGCCTTGCGTGCCGACTACAAGGAGAATCGGAAAGAAATTAATGCTTCCGTCCATTCGGGCCTCCTTCTGCAAGACTTTAAACAACTATCCTCACAGTCAGTAGAATTTCAGCATATGGTCAACCCAGGCAAATCTGTATTTTTAAGCGTGGGGAAGAGTGCTTACGACCGAAAGGTTCGTGTTCAAACCCTATCTTTCGCACTCACTATATAGGACAAAGTTTTACTCTCGCGCTACGATTTGAAGTCCGCAGACAACGCGAACAAGCTATATCGCATTGGACTGCACATACTTTGGGCGCCCAAGCCTTACTTCGCCACATGGCCTGAGGTAGTCGTCACTCGCCGCTTCTCTTGCATCATGTAAACAATGCTTCAGTACGGTTCGCCCGTCTACTTTCCAAATACTCGAGGCCAGGCACAAAAGATCGTACGGGTCCAACACGTTGATATCAGGCCCATCCTGAGTTATTGTTTCTTCAGTATGAAGAGCGGTGCGAGAAACTAGGACTCTACAACTTGTCCTATTGTCAGGTGCGAGTCGACCACATTACGACCTACGGTATTATATATCCCGGTGACTTCACCACGCTAAGGCAAATGCTGCACTAAAAGAGGGCCATGAAGCACACGTGGACACAGATACAAAATTGTCATGTTGGATATGAAGTGAGTTCCCCAGCCACGGTTTTTCGAACGGAGAGTGGTAAATATTTGGCAAATTTTGCCTGGATATGTGATGAAGGCAACATCTGTGCAGCGGTTTAAAAACGTTGATGGATTTATATTTTATCACTGTTCTATTCAGCGAACGAGTGCTCCCGTTTGTAAGTCTTGCAATACCGAGAGTCATAAATTAAAATGTCACGTGACAAAGTCAAGATATTCATGGCTGACAATGTTTAAGGTTTTCACCATATTTCACAATCGCTGTAGAGGATGCATTGACACTTGATCTATAGTACAATAGCCAGTATTATTATTTGTGATATGGGGAAAATATAATATCAATATTATCGCTGTTACAGAAAAAGTACCGTACACAATAAAATAGTTACCAGTATAGCATTTGAAGTCTCATGAGTATGAAGCAGGACATCACAGCTGAATATTATTGTGGAATGTGGTTTGCGATGGCGTATTTACTATAGGCCAAAACTGCCAACTAATAAGCTTGAGTCATCTACTGATTGGGTTAAGCGAGTATTCACAAACCTTTATGTGGACTCACAAAGTGTTGCATCCTGTATAGTGTACTATCATTTTCTTAACCACATGGTCTCCTGTTCTGGTCTATTGCACATCTCAACCTATCCATTAATGTGCCGCAACTGCTATCTATGTCCATGTTATTCACTTTGAGTTTTAGACGTGAATGATGCCAGGGGCATTGGTGTCGGTGCCGACTGTGTACTTACTATGGTGACATATCTGGGTCTCAATGTGTTTTAGTGAAGACGAGATCGGTGCAGCGGGGAGCAATGAGGCATTTGAAAAGTAAGTTTAGGAATCACTGTAACCAGTGATAAATTAAGGTGCATACAAAATAAAAGGTGATTTATCTGTCAATTAAGTGTGCAAACAAATGCGAAGAAATTTTACAGTTACCTGTAATTGACTTGAGCCCCACATATACTACTGTGTCACGGGGTGAAACATTGATTAATTGGTCAAACGGAAATGCGACCATTGTAATATACAGGAATGTCTCTTCAATTTTTGAAATGAACACACGTCGGCTTGGCAGATTTCTTATAATTAACTTCCATCTATCATGTTTGTTTATCAGCAGTCTTTCGTTAGATTTATTTTATTCAACACCACGTAACATCAGAAGCTAAGTAAATTTACATGCAGAAATGTGCTCCAGAAACCCATCATTCTGTGTTCGATACCTTGCTTTCCTTGGATATACATGCGCAGCATTTGAGTCTTCTAAAGGGCAATTGACTCTCTATCTGTTGCCACCGTCTCATCTTCCTGTCGAATCAGAGCAACTTGAACACATGCAGTGCATATATTCCGTCGCTTTTGGTTAACATTATCCAACTGGTTTTTTAGTTTGCTTGTTGAAGCGCAGCTTGAAAAAAAAGCTTCCAACAATAGTTTATTAAAAATACGAAATTCACACTGATGCACAGTTAATCACTTCAACGTATTCATTGATAATTAAATTTTCGTGTCCTATTTGCTAAAGTAGGTGTAGTTTACGACACAGAGAAAAAGTGAGGTAACAACGCGGCGTAAGCTATTGTTGGGGTATCTCCTTGCTTATTTTACGCAGGGCTACGTTGGATGTACAGGATGGCTTGTTTTCGTCATTAAGCTCTTCCATGAGTTGAGTTAGTACATTCAACACACCATCATTGATTTCACCCGTCACGATTTGTACATGTCTTGGGGTTTTTGATGTAATGATAGTACAGTTCGCGATTGGGAGCGTTAATTGCTCTTCTATCTGTTGAATTGGAAGTAGGGATTGTGCAGTTAAATGTAGGTGAATCTACCACACAAACAGCGGTTAAATAGTTATTGTGGGATGTAACAGGATATAAAATTAATTGGTTACCAATTAGTTGCGCTTACCGCTTTGCAAGCGTCCACGAATTGATTTTCGTATTTAAGCTTTCGTCTTAGGTAGACATCAAACGCTGAAAAAATAACACATATATTTTACATTTTATTATATAGTTATCGCGAAATATGAAACCTCGATGTGCGAGAGGTTCTTCTCAACTGAATCCAAGTCAAATTTTCTGGCTGAGGCACAAATACTATAATAGAAAGCCCCAAAACGAAAGAGTAGACAGCCTGAGTCCATCAGCATATTCGTAAATAAATGTTAATTACCTTCTTATTCAGTAACCATTGACCAAATTTAGCCCTTTTGCACAGAAAAATTGTGTGGATATACTCTAAGTGTGTTTATTGCGTTCGGTTTTCAATCAAGATTTATATGACATGCTTGTTTTGTTGCGCTCACATGGCTGATGTTTGTTCCACACAAGTTTTGGGTAAATTATTGATATTTAAATTAGATAAATTGGTATGTAAGGAACAAATGGTTGCGAAGAATACTCTGTTCGATAAAATTCATCATCATATATTACAAAATGCATGTTAGGACGGAAAAGGCAGGTGAAGCGTGGAGCAGATTGGGAATGAGACGAGGCAGCAATTGAATTGTTTTAATTGATACATCACTCGATTATTCAGGCAGCAGCTACCACAGTACACACATGCATTAAAGTGGTGAGAAAACTGTCAGCAATAAAGTTAATCTCTGGCCAAATTACCGATTTGCACAAATGCCCTGTGGTTGTCAGTTTGATCCTAACGGCTTCAAATGTCCGTAAGATTGCCTTCCATGGTAGTTTAAGCACTACAAAATATTTAATTGCACCAGCAGTCCTAATTTTATATCCACATTCGAAAAGCTGTTACAGAAAAGAAATTTTGTTGCAACCGAGACTACCTTTTGCGATGCTGTACGATAGTACTAAGCTATCAGTTTAACTGAAAGTTCAGCCATATGTCTGACATTTCGCAGGAGAGGTGAAATTAACTGCATCAATAATTTCCAAATCAGATTGCATCAACATTTCTTCATCAAGACACTGGGCAATATGCGACGGGATTTATGCAACGAGATGTGGATGAAAAGCAGGGAAAGCTTCAATTACTGCAGTGGATAGTCTGTTATTCCCCACCAGATCAACTAATCAAACGGGCTCGAGAGGTGAGTAGCGCGGAAATCATCTGTCGTACGTTATGTAGGTGTACTAGTTCGGGATGACTTAGGTCGCTCTAGACAATTTCTAGAGGCATCCTAAGCTGGTAACCAACACTGCAGGATGGTGTGATATAAGTTAGGATAAATGCTCACTGCGTATGATTCCCCCCTATTTGGCTTAAGCCGTAATGCCCGGCATTCATGGCTGAAATCCGGCCTTAATGCATTTGAGCATTGCCAAGATCTAATGCGATGTATTTAAATGTTCAGTCTCTCATACAAGCAGTTGTTGAAACGATTGGAGATAGTCTGCTGACAATATTGCAAATTAAAAGATGACCTTATAATATCCGGCTTGAAACTACAAGACCCACATAATGTACACCACTCCTTCTGATCGTAAATAACACCCGTGGAACGCAATATCCGAATTCGTCACTATTGGACCGATACAAATAATATTAATTTCAGGGTTGGATGAAAGTACACATTGTTTTTTAACACAATCTATTCTTCCTTAACATTGAAGATACCTTGGATTTAGTTAGTATTACCTGTGAGTGCAGTGGCATTACACGGATATCAGGACAACAGCATAACGAATGACACCACCGAGTTTTCATATTTATAGTAGTAACACTTTTATCACTATTTTTGCTGACCCCATCAAACTCCCAGCGAGATATTCAAAGCAGAGTTCTTAACCCATGTAACTTCCTTGTTTATTTTGCAAGTTGAAGGGTATTGTTTATTTGTGTAAACCAAATGAAATACTTAATTTTTGAGATGAGTTGTGGTCCTTTCTTATCGACCATCAATCAATATACGCATTTGGATGAACGAAACTGAATGACTAATTTATTGTAGCCATTTATGCACGAGCCTTTTTTCAACATCCAATTCCTAGGCTGCAATGTTGGGTTGTGGTGCGAAAATGCAATCTACGAACAAGGTCTGCTTTTGAATTTGTAAGGTACAAAAGAGTAAATACGTATTTTGACCCATCAACGGCGGTTTCAGAATAACACACATATCTGGTTAACCGTCTCCCCTTCTGCTTATCAAGACGTCTAGGAAAGCCAGGTTACCATTATTTTCGAAGTTGCTAGTGAAAATAAATGTTAGATGTGCTGGCTTACATAGTTAACATACAGGAAATATCAATATCGCAATTCTGGACTAAAAGCTGTTACCCATATGCCGACAATAGGAAGCGAGTACGCATTATAGGTTGCCGAAATCCATGTCAAGGAATCGCAACGAAAATGTCAGCACGAAGCGGTTCTGGAGAAGACCCCGTCAAGGCTCATTAGATCTGTTATAGTAACGTCCATCTAGTATGTATTGTCCGTTACAGTGCATTATGCCATTATCGTATATTACTGAATTTAAGCCCGTCCGTAAAATAAACCGACAGTATCCATTTGCGAAGTCAAATTTATCCAAAATCATAAGACCCTATAATAACTGACCCCAACAAATAAGCAATACCATAAAGACATCGTTTCCTCACGAGTTTGATTTGGCTAATACTTGCTTTCACTTGAGTGTATTCAAGCGAAACCTGCTCTCCTATTGGCCAGTTGTAGTGACCGTACTGTGTTATGACCGCGATTAAGTGCACCTAAAACAGTCAGAACAAATACTTTCACTGTACTGGACGGCTTTTGTGCAGATATCAAGCAACATTAAATAGATAAGGCCGCCAATAAAATGAGGTTAGATATAATGTAATGTCAGAGACTCCGCCTCATGCATAGCAACCACAAAAGAGCAGTTTGTGCGATCGAGGTTCAGGATCAACGGGCGGTGTTCGGCGCATGGAACCAACACCGCCTGAAATTTGCCGGTGAGGTCGGGTAGGGAAGTAGTTTTGAATTAAATAAGATAAATAGTGAATCGGAAGCGATTAATGCTTACAACAATTTGTAGTAATATATATATATTTCCATTAATTTGCCATTTCAATGTTAAGCTAGTGTATCTCAATTCCTATTTCTACGCATGACTAATTAAGGTTGACTCCAACAGTGCAACTAAACTTTTATTCATCCTTGATTCTATTCTTTTTGTCTACATAAATCCTGAACTACTTTTTGCTACTACGCTGTGTTAAAGCACGCAAATCGAAAAATACTTTTCCGACATTCTATGTGTTGGATGCTCCTTGGTCAAATGTGTGAGACGAAGTGGCACTTTTAATGCACCGGCTTATCGAGTATAGTATATATATATATCATAAGCGATGTGACTGCTAACCAAATGAACACTATTGCGACGTCGCTTTATCCGGCTGGGTGGGAATGCGCCCAGACATTATGGGATCTTCCAAAGTGTTGGAAAGTGAAAATATGTTTCAAAATGATGTATTTACTTATATACGCTGTAACCCCCCTTCCGCTAATGGAGTGGGGTGCTAAACGAAGATGGGTCACAGATTTGCAGCGCAAACTTGGTTGAATTTCCCATGTGATCTATTTCAAATTGCGTATAATCATTTGATTAGCCGACCCCTTACCATTAACGTTTAGTACTTATTGCGTTCTGTTTCAAAATGTGTACAGTCCATATCGCTACCTAGTGGCAAGCTGAAGTTGCAGATATTGGACACTTAAGTAACTTGGGTTTGGCTATTACAAGTAATGTGTGAATCCGGGATTTAACTGTTCCACTAGTGCTTCATCGACGAGACTCACGCCTTCCTTCTCCTTCAATATTTATGTGACGTTGTTCTTATCCTGAGAGGATTTTTCTCTCTGCAAAACATAACGTCACAATTTTCCCGTGTCTTTCATTTTAGGGATGCAGTCGAGTTTATCCAGCAGGATGCATATCGATATTTAGCTGGCTTGCGAATTATCCCGTCTGGATTCCATCGCTGGCAGCTGATGATCATTTGGTGTTTCCAAACAGGATATTTGAGTAATTGGCTTTGTAACACAATATATTGCGCCAGGTAAATCAGGATGATCCTGAAGATATCCTACGCTAGAGAAGTAAAATGTAACACTTTTCTGGACTGTTGCAACAATTTTTCAACTTAGGTCTTGAAATGGACTTGTTCACAATCAGCTTGAGAGCAACAAAATCTTTCTCTATGTGACGATACCCGTACTTGCAATACTTTAGTTACAAAACTGAATAGAATTTACTAATATTGTTCTCGATGCCCTGCAAACTGAAGTTTTGGCCGATTTGGTTCGATCGGTTAAGCACTTCAGCCAATCGATAGTTTTCCATCTTTATACTTAATATTTGTACATATCGTGCAAGTTATCGTGGTATTCTTTATCGAGCTCCCTCACCTTTTAACTGTGAAGTGAACATTTACGTTCCTGCTCCAGTGCTCGTGACTGAGCAGTTTCAAGTATCCTGTAAGCATTGTTCTTGGGTGACATAGTGGTTAGAGGCACATGATACCATGTGCGTGCCTTTCAATAGGCACACTGAATTCGATTACGCTGTAAACGCTTTTGTAGGCATGTAATGCCAATACTGCCATAGGACCCAAGAAGCTATATGTGATCCAAACATAGAAAGTAGTCACAAATCTATCAAATATAATAAAAAATATAAATAATATTTCCAAGATTTATGTGCGCCAGTTTTCATGAATCCGAGACAAATTTTGTAAAAGGCTAGCTGCTGGACGACGGGAAAAAAACATTTTGTGTCAACTAACTGGGGTTCCAGCTAAGTCGACCGCTGTGATGCGCAACGTCGGTCCACAATAAATGGTGCTTCAGGGTGAAGAGTAGTTACTCCAAGGAACACTTCAATTAGATGACCTGAGGCAGTTCCCTAGTCTGTCACCTACCTCTTTGCCACCACATACAATGGTCGCAATTTTCCTGATGTTCCTTGAAGCGAACGTCAAAAACGGAAACAAAATCAGGATGACATCCGTAAACGAAAGGAAGTAATTCGGGGGTCAATTTTGGACTACACTTTATGTGATTGGATTAGACATGCCATCGCAATTTTGACCTTGATTACTGCGATGACTGGGACCGTAATCAAAGCAGAGGGATATTGGGTGTTGCGCACCTGAAAACAATGCACAACCCTGACGTGTTTTAAAGTCATTTATTCATATCAGTTGCAGACCGCAGGCATTGAACACGCGACCTTTGAATGGTAGTCTAAAATGTACCCTCCAAACAGTCATCTACTTTTGTGCCACGCGTTCCCGTATTGCCCCGTTCTTTGAAGCGTTAGCGGTTTCGGCTGCTATTCAAATAGTTGCGGATTCGAGGCCTGGTATCTCCACCTGATAAGATGAAATGACATCGAAACGGCTCGTGCTTGTGCTGTGTTTTGGGGCGTGACATAGCCAATTGTCATCTGCTTTGGCTACGATCCCAGCGACCCCATTGATCAAGGTTCACTTTAGTGTGAATCGCGGTCCACACTGAGATTGCGAGTCCTGATCCAATCACACGACGTGTAGTCCAAAATTGACCCCTCAGTTGGTCATTCACCATTATGTCACGCGTTTCCCGTCGTGACCTGGTAGCTAAAGTGTTAAAGGTTTCGGCCACTATTCCAATGGTTGCGGGTTTAAGGAATGGTATCTTCATCCGGTGAGATGAAATGACATTGATAGGAAGTATGTTTATCTTTTCCGAAAGTGCCGCCGAGCGTCACACATTTGCCTGTTTGTGGCCAATGCATTTGGCTCTGTCATTCGAAATCGTCATCATCAATTTGACATCAACGTTACAATGTTTACCCACAAGAAATAAGGTGATCTACTTGTGGTTAAAAAAACCCTGTAATCCAAATCGATGAGAGAAAGGAGATCGAAATTTGTCAAAAGCCTCAAAATTATGCCATCCGAAATACGCAAATTACTAATGGACACCCGTAGGACGTTGTATTGAACCAGCGATCCACATGTGTAATCCTATCAGCAACGATGTCAGAACCGGAATACGGTGAAAACTCGCCGACAACTGAAGCATGACTAGGATATCATCCACCTAATAACACCTAACACCCAAATAATACAAATAATGGCACTGGGGATCACTTTGGCATTTCAGATAAAATCCTCCCAGATAAGTTACAGTTTACGACATATGTGAGTTTATCATGATAATAAGTTTAACTAGAGCTGCCCATGGAGACAATGGAAAAGATGCTTAAATGCTGTCAAGTTTCAATTTTGAAGAATAGTATATTGACAGATCGATGGTGTTGCAATGGGCAGCGCATTAGGCCAGTTGCTAGCGGACATACTCATGTATATGATTGAATATAAATTATACATCACTACCAAGTACGCAATGTTAAATACACAATACGTCGTTGCTATATTGTTAAGCATGGACGGAATTTGTTAATACACTTGCCATCAAAGCGCTCAATGTTATGCATCTGAGACTTGCTGCGGCAGGTGAAACTGAGCACAACAGTTGTCTCCCAGACTAAGACTCACTGTGCACACAACGACCAGATGGCTCAATTAAAGATAACCCTGGGGGATTACGACTCGAATAACTCAATACTTAGAGTTTAAGTTGTTCTTGCCAATCCATAACAAACGCTCTTTAGTCAAAACCCTTTCCGTGGAGCTTATATGATCTGCATTACAGACACATTAAAGGTTGCGACAGAACTGCTTTTTGACCGGTTCCAGTTCAATGTTTATCCCTTAAAAACACAAGGCTCTACAGTGAATCTATGAAACGAGATCAAGAGCTAACGGATCAAAAGAAACAGGTTCTCCTTGTGTTGTCATTTTTGACAATCATTGCTGGAAGAATAATTGCATCAACTATAAGAGCATACAATCCAGCAGAGGTTTGCTTGTGCCTGACCACAAGACCACAACTTAAGTTTTAATTTAAGACACTATTTATGAAACAATATATGTGCCATTGTTTATACATATTTATGTGTAGCTTCGACGACAGTTATGTTAGGCGCACAAATCGCAACCTGATATTTCGACTCAATGAACACATTCCAAATTGGCTCGGCACAAAGACGGAACTTGCGACCATCGCATGCGGGAAGATGAAAAGCAACGATTTTTCAGCAATTACATTCCATTTCATAAGTGCCGGTCACAAGGTGCTCTGCTCTCCAAAGCGGAGTTGTTACTCCGCCCACCCAATAGTTTGTGGGCGGTGGTGAAATCCACGTTGGTATTCAATAGCTCTTAATACTACCTACAAGTGGAAGAACGTTGCTTGTAGGTTTTTTCGTATGATGCGGTTTATCTGCCGATCTTTCGGAATCTTAGGGCAAAAGATGTTTGGAGCTATGCTCGGCATTCGTCTGATCCCACTTTGAATATTTTTTCCAGGTTGTCCACAATGACTTATAGGAGAAAAATAAACATGTTACCAGTGGGTACTCGGTTAATGCAGGGTATACCGGGACAAAGGTATCCTGAACGCTTGCTTAGTTTGGGGATGTACTCCATGCACTACCGAAAGATCAGAGGGGACCTAATTCGCACTTATCGTAATTTGACAGGTATGATCAGCCCGGATTGTTAGGGCTATTTAGTCCAGCTAATTTACCTAAACTCCGCGCTCACCCACCGAAGCTACATAAACCACGGTCTGATCGGATTTGGACAAAAACTCGTCTGTCTCGCCGAGTTATAAATGCTGGAATTTCTTCCGGATAAAATAGTTAGGGAATCTACGGTATAATTTTGTGTGCCTCAGCGCGATGGTCTTGGGTGGCAAACTAAACATTTCCTTATATATAACTGACTCACCTACAGTTTTCAGCAATTTTTAATGAACCAAATATCATGGTATTCCATATTTTTAGCTATTCCCCTATATTTCCTGCCCAATGAGTTTACTATTTTCTTCACGTAACGGGCCCAGCATTGATTGCCAAGGCGGGGTACGTGATCAGAATGACCAGGCCTGGGATAATCATTTCTTTCCAGTCCCACTTGAACTTGAACTGGAATTCACAGTACTCATGAGCAACCAAAGGTCTCCCGCACTCAGACTATTCATTGCCGTTGTTAGCGATCGGCAGTGCGCCACCACCGTATGCCAAAACAACTGACTTTGACATTAAGCCAACCGTGGTTGCATGAGACGTGCAAATCGGAAACACTTAATAAATACTTGGTTTCATATGAAAGGGTTTTGGATTCCTTGATGGTTGCTTGTTTGTGCCCGAAGATTATGTAGGAAATATCAGTATCATCCCGCAATCATCTTCTGATAAACTTATTCAAAATTTTAAATGGTAATTATTTTTTAAACAAAAGTCACGAACGCTAGTATTGGCTGTCTCGTACACTTGCAACTCATTCGCGAAATTAAACTGATCAGTCACAAGATCAGACTAGTTAAGCTATCCAGTCGACTTGACTTTCGTCAAATCAAGTTCTCGCCTTGAGTATTTGGAACGTAGATCGCGCTTCCAACACCCGTAGTTTTTGTCCCAAAACAACACGCCTTCTATTAATTGCCTTGCTGACGCAAGCTCTCTATTAAATTTCGTGGTAAAGTCAGTTGCACGCCGGAAATTAATTAGCTCAAACCACACTTCGTGCTCAGAAGCAATATATCCAGCGTAGCATTGCAAAACCTGCATCACGTGTGCACGTGAAAAGTCTAATGAGTAAGTTTAAACACGAGGTTATCGTCTTTTTAGGTAATACTTTTAATTTTTGTTTTCATAATGCCTACTCGCTTCAGCCTTCTGGAATTATCAAGCATACGTCTATGTTCGTCACAAACCGTTATACGGCTAGGGATATTGATAGCGTTCAAAAACCATCCCTTCTAATTCCACTTTCGTGAGCAACACAAATACTATCAAAAAACCTTGAAATACTCTTGAGTTTTGTGCAGAGGACTTTAACCGTTTACATGCGCTATATTTTCAAAGTGAGCACAGTGGCCATTGTTTAAAATATTTAGTCCATTTTCTTTGTGAGTCTGTATGCCGAACAGTACCAGCCTCCCTCACGAAAACAGAAAAGAAAGTTTGCCGTATTGTCGATGATCAATGATTTACACGCAAAACCTTTCGCACGCAGCGGCTGTACTAAGAGAATTCCAAGAAATTTATATATCATATTTAACACTGAAAGATAGTTGGATTTCTCGCAGCGCAAAGCCCTAAGAGTTAATTCACCGTACAATATTAACTTAAGTTTGCGGCTAAAAATTAAGGGATAAGTATCTAAAGGGAAAATATAGCAATTTTTAAAAGGAAATGAAAAGAGGAATATTTGCAGTATTTATTTCGTATTACCTTGTCAATACCAATACAATAAAAAGGAAATCCTATTATGTGACTAACAGATCATTTTCAAACCCATCAAATTTATGGTCGTGGTCATTGTTGTTGGGATTAGGTCCATGGCAACCGCAGGTTGACAACAAATTGCTTTTGGACAAAAAAGCTGATCGGATTCGACTGATAGCAAAGGCCTCGGCAAATCGTAACCGTCTGCCAAAACCGTCAGACCTCCAGAGACAGTCTCTGTTAATTTGCAGGGTGAATGTCGCTTTCCGACTCCAGCACACCACATATCGTCGAATTGATGGAGTGGCTATTGATAGTCCGTTGGGTACGGTGCTGGCTGATTTTTTCATGCTGATGTTTTAGAGGAAACTAAGTGGGTACATTTCTTAGCTTCCCTATTACAAACGATAATTAGTTGATGTCCTTGTTTTTTGTATCTGATGGGCGCCTTCCGTATCGCGACATTCACATGAATCGCAGGGATAATTTGCTGCTTAAGCGATCTGTATGCCTGAAGCCAGCGTGGTACGGCCAATACCTACACTTCACTAGCTTCTTACCGATGGCACACAATCGCGCAATGGTAAAAGAATTATTCACTCGGGCCAGACGTATCTGCTGCAACGACTGCCTGTCTGAGGAGTTTGCGCTGATCACTAAAACACTTATGGAGAATAACTACCCAAAGGGATTCATGGACAAATATATCAAAGTTAGACCGCCCAAGAAGAAGGTGTTGATAGCTTCTATGTAAAAGTTGTACATCAAGCTACCATTCAAGGGACACTGTAGCATGAGGGATAATCAAACGCATTGTCTCGGCAGTTCAGCGTACATACTGTGCTGCGGAGGCGGTGATTATTTACAGAACCCGAAAGTTTTTGTTACCTTCAGTAAAGGAAGATGAAGCTGTCGGCACCAAATCACGTTGTGTCTAACAATTCGTGGATGACTGCGGTATCATTTACATCGGCAGGACCAAACGGGTTTTAGATTCCAGAGTGAAGGAAAAATACCAAACTGAGTTCAGAGAAGTTACTCAATCCACCTCCGAGAATTCGTGTTCACGTAAGCCGCCAGCTTCCTCCATAGGCAGGCATATTTTGGCGACTCGTCACCGAGTTAATCCTTTATCGGTGGTCCGGATCTCGTTACGTCATACTAATGCAAGCCTTTTATGATTTGTCAAGGCGTTTTCGATAAGCCGAATCAGATCAGCTTCGTGTGTCCAAAAGCAATTTGTTGTCAACCTGCGGTTGCCGTGGACCTAATCCCAACAACAGTGACCGCAACCAAAAATTGGATTGGCTCGTCTGTGCTGTGTAAGTCATATAAAAGGATTTCCTTGTCATTGTATTGGTACTGACGAGGTAATACGAAATACTAACATCTGCCATTATTCATCCTTTTATTTCGTTGTTTAAACTACTGAAGGGAAATAGCTGTTTTAAAGTTTAATAACGCTATGAGAGTTTCAAGGCTTTAAGCTCAAAAACCAATCGCAATTCTACATCTCTAACTTTGATTCTTTAATCACACCGTTGAATATTTCACACCGGTGGGATTTAGGCCTAACCTCCAAGTCATGAATTTCCTGCGACAGCTGTTCACATCATGTAAGCTATTTTTAATCATATTTAACAACTTGTGCATGAGGATGATGGAATTGTCTCAAAAAATCTCAGATATTATGGTAGGGTTTGAGACCAAGACCATTATTCTGCCCCAAATTCATGATAATGCAACCTAAAGCTACGAAAATACTTCAATCCAAAATATATGTTTCTAGAATGATTTACCATCGACGTGCTGGTACAGAAATGTGCCATAAGGAGGGTGGTTGTGCAGCGGGCTGAGGGCCCCGATTGCTGTCCCATCGGGACCAGCTGCAGCAAAACTCGGTTGCCTTTGACTAAACTATGCTAAAACTTGGAATAGAGTAGCTAAAACAAGTGCATAGAAAACAACGTAGAGCCACATGCACTATCCACGGGAAACCGCAAACAGGCGGGTAACCAGGGTCTGACAACCCTGACAACCCCAATATTACAGAGAAAGGTTTAGAGCGTTGATGCATCTGTTCCTTATGCCATTCCACTGGCTACCGGTTTACCCATCACTGTCAAAATTCTGACAATACACTCCAGTCTTCGCTGCATGAATCCAAATAGAATATGGCGGTCATGTCTAAAATGGTTCCAAAACGCGATTGAAATGAGACGAAGAGCAATATATCTTCGAATAGGCCGAATACCACGCTCGCAAGAAAAGGTAACACAAAATTATCCAAAATGTGTAAAAAATAGGAAGATGCGGATCTCAATAAAGTCAATGCGTTTTAACGTACTTGGTTCAACGGTAATCTCTATCAAAGACAACGTGCTAGACGATCTGAACCAAGGAATATATATGCCAAATATTAGGGTTCGGCCCAGAGGTAGTTGTCTGTTTCACACTATACACCAGCCAAACGTAATTAACTGACGCCATCCAAGATTACCTCAGCTTACATTGCTGGCGGGTGACGAAGCGAGGAGAGTGCTTTTGTCAGGTCACTCTATTCTTTCGTGTTCTTTCGAAGTTTGTACATTCGCTGACATCTCTTAGAGTCTGCGTCCGCAAAACAAACTATACCCATTAGATAGTTGCAATTAAAATGAAAACATCGAACTTTTTAACATAGTGTCTACGAAATGCAGTCTACCGACGAATCGCAAGCCATTCTAATGAAGTGGAAAATTTGCGCGATATCCATTACGGTTTCACCGACTCAGTGTCTATTTTAATACAATTGCTCTATTTTAATGGATATTCAAATGGTAAATAATTCCTGATACAGCCATGAAAATACAGTGTCTGCCTTCTACAAAATACAGTGTGCCAAAAAAGCTCGGTTTCATAGATTCATCATCAGGTTAATTATATAAAAAGAAAATAGCTGAGAGAATGAACGATGTCTTGAATCACCGGAAAATATATGTGTCAAAATGCCCGAAGTAGTAATGACTCCTTCTTTCGGAACAACATCTGGCTGTATTAAAATCAAAGCATATTCGGCGAAAACTGTGCGTGAATGGTCCGTAGCTGCCTGCCAGTTCGATCGCCCGACACCTATTTGACTGCACCGTATTTGAAAAGCTTCGTTTACAAAAAGAGCGCAGTCCGTCTACTTCAGTCCGCAGAGTCTTACTGAATAAGTTGACTGAAACCCACTTTTTGTAAACAGACCGAGTTTTTCACCAGACTCGCCATATCTTGCTGAACCTGATGGCCACATTCATCTAAGCTAATTGCCGGCCAACATCAGATGAATGACCGTTTGCCATTCACCAGTGAGGATACATAATAAAAAATATTTGTGTACACACAGTGGTGGATTTTTAAGGTGGATCGTGATCGCTTCTTCTAATGCAAGAACTCGGCACCTGATATCTTTGGAATGGACAGCTCTCCCGCGGTAGACCGAGTGAAGTGCTTTTGAGTGGGTATGTCCAAACTTTTGTAATGCGGATCACGTTTTGTGAGTTAAAAATATCTCGGGCTATGTGCAGTCTGATATTAGGATAATAAAATTTATTAAAAATGAACTAAAATTCTTCAAGCCTGTATGTATTATTTCATACTGGGGCCACAGGAGAGTTGACATTTTACCGCAAGCCGGACTTTAGATATATTTGATTTAGAAATAACGACTGATTGATTCGTTTAGAATACATGCGCAACCATCGCGGTGGTGCAGGTTTTGTTTAATCTTCGGAACATCCACGTTGATATGCTTGCGAATGAGTTCAAACAAACGTCTCGTAGCGTGACATATGTAGGTTGTTCTACAGGAACAAAGAAATAATTACACACAAATGGTGACATCCACAGAGAGTTTATCCCTCAGTGGATGTTGTAGCATAGGCGTTGAAGTGCGTATAATGCGTAAATCTGCGGACCCGTAGGTGCTAATGACGACAACCACAAAAGATACTGAATAACCTACTAAACTCTAAACACATGGCTTACAGGGTCCCCGGAAGTTAGCAAAAGTGACACAACAAATAGCCATCAAATACAAATCAGCTGTGGGTCAAAGCTTTGCCAACATTACTTGATGGAAAAAATACCAGCCTGATTGTGTCACGCCTTGCTATCTACATGTCTAAACCAGAGAGCGGTATAAAGTCTAGCAGTCAGAAGAGGCTGAAACGGAACATATGCCGCAACTCCCATCTGAAGTGCTAGGTAAAAGGAGCTCTGTGCGACAGTTGCAAACGATCCACAGAAGAGGGCCAGAAATACATCCAATAAATATTTTTCAGCCGGCTATAAAATGATCGTTGTAAATTCGCGGAAAACGTATATGTGTTCACATACGTTTCTAACGGTTGCTGCGCAAGAGTATCTGCGTAAAACTGCACAAGGTTTTCTCAGCACTTTGGTTAAGCTTCGATCTATTCAAGCTTTAATGTCTTGAGAAATCATGTCGAATATCGAGACGGCTAAAGGGCTTAGCTAGGCATTGCAATCCCAGTACATGTTATGTCACTTTTGCGTGTGGACCGACCCAAAGTTTCGCTCTGCAAATTGACCGCATAAACGACTCAGGAGTTCGAGCCGTAGAACATACGTGGTTCTGCCTACATCGAAGAAAAGGCGAAGTGTGCTTAGTGACCATTGAATAGCACCCCCCTATGTTCAATTTAAAAGTGCCTCAGTCCATATACTGGCTATAAAGAAGGCACTGGCCGGATCAATGTAATAACAAGGTACCTTACTTTGGGCCGCTGCGATCACGCGACACTTGTGCTCCACTACATATGTTGCGCACAGTATCATAAAGAACAAAACGGTGAATTGACTGTCCTTAAAATACTTGTTGACTTATCCGACCTCACTGATACAACAAGCTGATATTTCCCAGTAGAACAGTCCGCTGAGGTGGTCTAGGTTGCATTTGTCCACAGATTACAGGCTCATGACAGGCACGTCTGAGACAAAAATCCATCGAAGCATGTAGTTCTTGAGAGTAGGACTGGGAAAGACAAAGCCTTAAGTAACTAGGCTTAGGTTGTCTACGTAGACATACCGAGCAAACAGCATTGGGATATACGTAAAACACGTAGGAACAAGTACCTCCAAGTCGTCCAGCAGGATACTGTTAAGAAGCAACTTGTCGTATTGATACAAGTTTAAACCCGAGGTGTTAAGAGTTACGCAAATGTTTCTTAGAGTAATGCGCATAATTCATGATCTGCAAAACGGAGTACGCTAGAACACATGTCACAAGAGGCAGCCAAATTTCTTGGATTATAGCTTGGTCGCACCTTTCAAAGTGCGCAAAAATTGCATCTTGTAAACGTAGATCCTGACGTGCCAAGACCATTACAACCTGTTTTACAAACAAGTTGGTAAAAAGTGCTTACGCATATGCGCAAATACAGTTTCCCTATAGTAGATAGCATTCACACAAAGGAGTTGAACATGACTGCCATGAGTTTAGCCGGCCCGTCACTAATACTCTCTCAACCATTTGAACGCACGGTATTATAACTCCATTCTACAAAATCGGTTGCCTTGCAGAGCCAGCGAACTACGGCCTGATAAAACTTATTACATTAAGACCCAGATCATGATGTCCAGAATGTCTGATGCACTCGTGGGATAACTGGAAATTAACTATAATCTTACTCCAGAGCTGCACCGATTTCACTACTTGAGTTTTATAAATTCAAGATAGGGAGCTCTTCAACTGATAACTAAAGAGTAGCTTGTTCATTAACCGAAGTAACTGGTGGAACCTCATAAATGTATCTTGTAAATTGCAGCCTGATAGCGAACAGTTCATAAGTTGACCGTTTTCAGATATACCAAAGCTGTTACTAAATATTTCTGTTGAAAATTGCAAACTTACGACATTTCGCATCTTTATTTGCTTAGTTGTACTGTGCCATAATTTGTTACGCGCTCACATTTGTTACTGACAGAATGCTCCGCGGATTGATTGCCGCCTTGTTGCGTGCGCGTAATTTCACTTATTCGGAAGTTTATCGTCTTGTCTTGTTCAAACTACGCGGTTACTAATACGATTTCACATTACGACATTTTGCCAGCTGCCCTTAGTTTTACTGCCCAGATTGTACGTTAGTCATGTGACTCGGCCCGCTTTCTGACATCGCAGCATAACAAAAGTGGAATAATTGCAACGCGCTGATTGATGGAGGAATTCAGTGCAATCTATGCCACTGAACTGTCAGAGGAGGAGGACAGCTCAAAACCGGTAAATTCTGTTGAGCTATTCTCTGATATTTTATGTAGAATTGGAGAAATGCGACAACGCCTGGACTAAATCCATTCGAAGAAAAAGAATGCAGTGTCAACTTTTGCTGTTACGCTGGGTAATCTGTCCGAACACGATACGTGTAAAAGTGACTGCACATATTTTTCCGTTGCATGAGCCGACAAATCATTTAAATCCACCCAGGCCGAGACACGATTAGAGCATGTGGATTATGTCGCGACTTCCAGATGTAATTACACAGGTGGAATCCCGCCGGGAACTTGTGAAAGTATTTGAGATTGTCTGCGTGAAAAGCATGGCAGGCAGCTTCTAACGCACGTAGGTTGGAGTATTTGTCCAGTATATCTAAAATCTAGCTACTGCGCATAACGGCGAACAATTGCGTTATTAGATGCTTATCCGCATTTTTCAAGCAAACGTGGTGAAGGCGACAAATCCTGCTGAACGGCTGTCTTACGTTGCAAAATACTGCGAATGGCAGGCGAGAAATGCAATCGCGCAAAGCTGGATATTTGCACCGGAAGAAGGACTCGCAGATGCTCCATAACTAATCGCAAGTAACTTCACAGCTACTGCTAAAAGCTTGATTTCTTAAAAAAATATAGCGTGCTATTCATTCAAGTTCACGCGGTCATCAATTCATTGTCTCCCTAAGGATTATATGCAGCCAATATCAGTTACGCTGTCGTTGGACATGGGACACCAGTTATTAGAACAACCTGGATGTAAGCACAGCGCTAAATGAAAGGATCAATCAGAAAGAGGTACGCTGCGGATTACGGTGACGCATTGTTGCCAGCGTAAGAGAGACTGCGATAAATTTGCCACAGATAGAGTCAGTAAAAAGTACACGTGCAAATAAATGATCCACCAAGAAGGAGGAGGATTTATGTTCGACATGAGCAAATATTTAACAAAATATTTGTTGAAATGAGTTAACATTGATTCATATTCAGACTCGGCCGGTAGCTAATGTCCCAATGCCAAATTCCCAGCGCTTGTCCGAGCGGTCCGTAAGGTATCGAGCTCACAATATTTGATCGGTCCAAGGCGCACAGTAACAGTGACGAAATTAAGCTACAGTTCAATGATGACTCTGGCCGAAACGATACAGCGCACTAGTAAATAATAATAAAAAATAACAAGAATAATGTAGTCACAAGGGGCATATTTCTCATCAAGTGAAAAGTTGAAAGCACAGGCAAAAATGATATTATGCTCATTCCTCCGCAATAACAAGTTATCTTAAATTTGTCCGCACATCTGGCAACGAACCTGTCCCATAGGTTTGTCTTATGCCATGCTAGGAGGCAAAGTAAAAACTGTGTAAGTTGTAGACAAAATAGAAAATTAGATTGCGTAAATTAGTGATTGAAAGCTAAGTAGACGTTAGATTCGCCTTCATTAAATGTACGTTCAAATGATATTTTCCATGAAGAAACGACATAATGGTGTCCGGGTAGAGGTAGCTCACAAATGCGAATATATTGCACAGTCACACACGACCTGATGGTGAATAGCAACCGATTCAACAGAGAAGCATATATGGTAAGACAAAGGTTAGACCGCAAATGTATCTAGCATCAAAGTATAACCAGGGAAGGTTTTGTCTCCTAGGTCTCGCGTATAATTTTGCTTCCATTTTAAGGTATATGTATTGGAACTAATATAGATATGAAGTAGCATTTAAGAGTATACGTTATCCTTGATTCGATGAAGACAAGGCAAATGGAGATGGAGATACTGGCATTGCCTTTGTGAGAATATGGTGGAAAAGTATCCGTATGTGTTCTATCAAATTTACTGATATTACCCCAGATTACGATGCGTACTCCAAGAGGAGATGATAACTGATTTTAATATTTTAATTGTAGCGCTGTTTCTATGCATGGCTTGGGAGTTGTTAGCAAGGGTTTACCTAACTAATGCTAGGCGGCACTCAATCAAATCTGAGTGTATATAGTTAAAAGAATACATGATTCCATGCTCACGGCTGGGTAATTGTACACAGATGCGTTCGCTGTTACGTGCGATAGACACTTCGGTTGTCAACGGACCGCACCGTATGGCACATTACTGTAGTGCATAAAATGTTATCATCAGCTTGTTGCATACGTATCAAGCGAAGGAATGGATTCTTGAATGAGTGGTAGTAATTTCGAGAACTCAAATGCTGGGTACTTGTGGACAAATGTTATATAACCAACAAATAAAAAATGGGGCACTCCATGTTTGTTAACCGGACGGCTATCATTGACACAAAGAAAGAAGAGTAATGTACGGTGTGCACATCCTTGTTTTACCCCGCTGATAATTGAAGTAGAAACAGTCGCCGAAGGGAATTGTATTAGAGTGCCTGTTCATGCATGATGAAAACCAAACGAATTTTTAGTTGCGGACTTCAATGAAATCCGTCTGAACAGGTAAGCGTTTGTGTGGCACCCATTCATTGAATTGTGCACTTGTATGCACAGAAAAACACAGCAAATTGTGGGTCAACGGAGTCCGGGAGGTAGTTTAGTTAATGCAGATACCAGTATGAGTACAATCGTTAGTCAATCAAGGATTTTGGAACCTTTCTGTTAGCTCCAGTTAGCCAATGATCCTCCTCAGAATTTTGTCTCAATTCCTCGAATATTTCATTTATTATAGGAGTGTTTCGGCTTGGTCAGTTAGTTTTAATCTCTTGTTTTGCGTAATCCCTGTGACGAGGGCTGATAAATGAAGTTTTTCACTGATCTGCAAAGTACATAGAAGGAACAGTGATATATCAAGTCCTCTCATTTTCATGGCACTTGGAGGAAAGTCATCAGCTTCCAGAAGTGAGCACGGTTGCATATACTATGTTGATTGGCGGATTTTGTAGAAAGCAATAGCAATTTATTTATGCCGTATTTAAATATGATGGCGGTGTCATGGGTCAATATTGTGTCGACGCTGACACCTTCACCCCACGACCGAAATAAGAAGTCCAACTACGAGCCAGAAGAAGACGTATATACGTGAAATCACAGTTGCTTATATAGTTTGAAGGCAAAATGATGGGAAGCTACTAAAGTACACATGAGCCAAACAACTGAAGTGAAAACATCAAATGCAACGGCGAATAAGCAACCGTTTACTCATTAGCGAATCGCATAAGTCCTTATGAATAGCATCATTGGACTCCAAGCATAAATCGAACGACCATTTACAGTGACGGGCACGGGCCAACCAGAATGACGAAATGAAACGTTTAAACAAAAGTCACGAAACAACCGAGATTAAGGAATTTAGATCCAAGTTTTAAAACTAGTACAATAATTGTGTGACAACTAAATATGCCTTTAACATAACCAAGTAAAATAGTGATGAAAAGTAAAATACCAATAGAATATGTGCATGCAAATAGCGCTGCTGTGGAGGACATGACGATGAGCGTCCATTAACAATGACGTGGATGTACCAATCGGGCGAACCAGGTAGAGCGTTCAACCAACAGTCAAGAAATAAAAAATAGAAAGAGAAAAGAATAGCTATTAAGCTCGTTCACAATAAATGAATGTCGAATAGCTGTTCTCCTAATAATAATGTAGGTGAATAAGTGCAAGTAGTATCCCCCTTATATGTGTTCCACCAATCCAGTGATCAATGATGAGCATTTGTTGGTTCTTCGACCGAGAAAAGCTGACCAACTATTTTGCTTTATTTGTCATTCGTAGGGTTTTCTGGTCCCTTTATGTTCTTCTCACCAATACATGCTATCAGAGATATGTCGGTGCATCTGTGGAATCATTGTGAAATTCCTATCCATTTGCGCGCCATCTATTGCTGAATTTCTGATTCATCCAACGTTCGGCTACATCCATTTAAACGTCGCTGATTCGTTTTTCTTTGCAGCAACAATGTATATGGCATGCCGAAATTATTGACAGAAGTTCTTACGGTTGTACATGTATTGTTGAAGTGAAAGAAGGCATTCCATTTGCAGGTTTGGATTCTTTGACGGAAGCTTTTCCAGCTAATATTGTAAATATTGTAGTAGGAAGCAGGTACGAGTTTGGTGGCTATTAAACGGTGTATGTTAAGAGTATCAAGTCGCCGTCGCTACTAAAGCTGTTTTCGGAAATTCACTCAGTATTTTGACCATACCCAATGTAAACATCCCGTCTAATGTTGTCGCCAACGTAGTTGGTATTGTAACCCACTGTGTCCAACCAAAACTGATTGCATAAATGAATACTGTGTGAATATGAAAGCGGGTCTGGAAAGACCAGTGTATCTTCTGTATTTTGAAACCACTTACAAATATCCTTTGTTTGGCGTTTGTTTCGATGCAAAATCAAAAGCTGAGGTGGTATAGCAAACCATAATTTTTGATGAATTTGGCGGATTGCGGGTAGAGGCAATTAAACGGTGGCTCCTGAGACGGAGCAAATCAGGGACGTTTGACAGCTGTGGATGTTCAAACCGCTTAGCTGTAAATATGTCAGGGAAATACATGAGGCACCCTCCAACTTTTAATTTCACAGCGATCCATATGAGAAAGATGTTTTAAAGTGGGGTACATGGATTACAGTCAAATGTATCAGCGACGTAGCATGTTTCGATAAGGAAGATTGCATGCAGCTCGTTACAAGCTGCAATCATGCATAGGCAATTCCGTTCGTCGATAATCCATTTGGGGTTAAACAAACCTATTGAAAGCACGTCATAAATGGTGGAATCCGCGTTAGCCTCGCTGTTCTGTAAGTCATGGTAATCGCAGATTATTTGAGGGCTAAATATATGTGGGAGCATGGGGAACGAGTCCGTTGCTAATAACCTTAGGGGAAGGCGTAGTGTGTCCTTTCACGAATAAAGGTACAACCTGAAAAAGGAGAGTGCATTTATTTTGGATACATGGCGGTTGACTTGGCTCTGAGCTTATCTGGTAATGTGAAGAAATTGCAGAAATAACGGGTGCATATCTTTGGCATCTGCCGAGTATATAGGTGTTTGCATGGTTGCGATTTTATACATATATATATATTATCACTACAATACCTCTACTAATTATCTCCTGTCAAATCTCTTTAATGTCAACCATATGGGCGCAGTCCAGCACCTTGGCTGGTACAATCACTGCAGCCGTTTATATGCAGCCTGGAACGGAAAACATAGAAATGTGCTCCGCTAAGCCTGCTGATCCCATACCACACATGCTTGCTCATTTTTTTGCATCCCGGATAACCTGAAGCGAATAATAATTAAATTGACTTCTTACGCTCACATGGCTAGCACCGCAGTTTTTGGGTACGCCTTCAATTCATGGACACTGTGACTGCGACGGAATTTGCTAAACGTCATGACATATTGCTAGATGTATTACCGTATATGCAATGTGCGTTGTGCTAAACAAAAAGCCCGTTCATAGGCAGGGCCAAACCTAGTTGTCCCCTAACAGAATACAAATAATAACATAAACGTTGTACACAGATACTCCATGCCGGTCACGCACAGTAGTAAGGAAGTTGCAAGCGGCCCACAAACTTAGACCATATAATTGATTATGGATGACAAATAAAGTAAAATAGTTGGTCAGCTTTTCTCGGTCGAAGAACCAACAAATGCTCATCATTGATCACTGGATTGGTGGAACACATATAAGGGGGATACTACTTGCACTTATTCACCTACATTATTATTAGGAGAACAGCTATTCGACATTCATTTATTGTGAACGAGCTTAATAGCTATTCTTTTCTCTTTCTATTTTTTATTTCTTGACTGTTGGTTGAACGCTCTACCTGGTTCGCCCGATTGGTACATCCACGTCATTGTTAATGGACGCTCATCGTCATGTCCTTCACAGCAGCGCTATCTGCATGCACATATTCTATTGGTATTTTACTTTTCATCACTATTTTACTTGGTTATGTTAAAGGAATATTTAGTTGTCACACAATTATTGTACTAGTTTTAAACCTTGGATCTAAATTCCTTAATCTCGGTTGTTTCGTGACTTTTGTTTAAACGTTTCATTTCGTCATTCTGGTTGGCCCGTGCCCGTCACTGTAAATGGTCGTTCGATTTATGCTTGGAGTCCAATGATGCTATTTATAAGGACTTATGCGATTCGCTAATAAGTAAACGGTTGCTTATTCGCCGTTGCATTTGATGTTTTCACTTCAGTTGTTTGGCTCAAGTGTACTTTAGTAGCTTCCCATCATTTTGCCTTCAAACTATATAAGCAACTGTGATTTCACGTATATACGTCTTCTTCTGGCTCGTAGTTGGACTTCTTATTTCGGTCGTGGGGTGAAGGTGTCAGCGTCGACACAACATTGACCCATGACACCGCCATCATATTTAAATACGGCATAAATAAATTGCTATTGCTCTCTACAAAATCCGCCAATCAACATAGTATATGCAACCGTGCTCACTTCTGGAAGCTGATGACTTTCCTCCAAGTGCCATGAAAATGAGAGGACTTGATATATCACTGTTCCTTCTATGTACTTTGCAGATCAGTGAAAAACTTCATTTATCAGCCCTCGTCACAGGGATTACGCAAAACAAGAGATTAAAACTAACTGACCAAGCCGAAACACTCCTATAATAAATGAAATATTCGAGGAATTGAGACAAAATTCTGAGGAGGATCATTGGCTAACTGGAGCTAACAGAAAGGTTCCAAAATCCTTGATTGACTAACGATTGTACTCATACTGGTATCTGCATTAACTAAACTACCTCTCGGACTCCGTTGACCCACAATTTGCTGTGTTTTTCTGTGCATACAAGTGCACAATTCAATGAATGGGTGCCACACAAACGCTTACCTGTTCAGACGGATTTCATTGAAGTCCGCAACTAAAAATTCGTTTGGTTTTCATCATGCATGAACAGGCACTCTAATACAATTCCCTTCGGCGACTGTTACTACTCCAATTATCAGCGGGGTAAAACAAGGATGTGCACACGGTACATTACTCTTCTTTCTTTGTGTCAATGATAGCCGTCCGGTTAACAAACATGGAGTGCCCCATTTTCTTTGTTGGTTATATAACATTTGTCCACAAGTACCCAGCATTTGAGTTCTCGAAGTTACTACCACTCATTCAAGAATCCATTCCTTCGCTTGATACGTATGCAACAAGCTGATGATAACATTTTATGCACTACAGTAATGTGCCATACGGTGCGGTCGGTTGACAACCGAAGTGTCTATCGCACGTAACAGCGAACGCATCTGTGTACAATTGCCCAGCCGTGAGCATGGAATCATGTATTCTTTTAACTATATACACTCAGATTTGATTGAGTGCCGCCTAGCATTAGTTAGGTAAACCCTTGCTAACAACTCCCAAGCCATGCATAGAAACAGCGCTACAATTAAAATATTAAAATCAGTTATCATCTCCTCTTGGAGTACGCATCGTAATCTGGGGTAATATCAGGAAATCAGATAGAACACATACGGATACTTTTCCATCATAAACTCACGGAAGCGATGCCAGCTTCTCCATCTCCATTTGCCTTGTCTGCAAAGAATCAAAGATAACGTTAGACCGCTTAAATTCTACTTCATATCTATATTAGTTCCAATATATCTACCTTAAAATTGAAGCAAAATTATACGCGAGAACTAGGAGACAAAAACGTCCCCTGGTTATACTTTGATGCTAGATACATTTGCGGTCTAACATTTGTCCTACCATATGCTTCTCTGTTGCATCGGTTGCTATTCACTATCAGGTCGTGTGTGACTGTGCAATATATTCGCATTTGTGAGCTACCTCTACCCGGACACCATTATGTCGTTTCTTCATGGAAAATATCATTTGAACGTACATTTAATGAAGGCGAATCTAACGTCTACTTAGCTTTCAATCACTAATTTACGCAATCTAATTTTCTATTTTGTCTACAACTTACACAGTTTTTACTTTGCCTCCTAGCATGGCATAAGGCAAACCTATGGGACAGGTTCGTTGCCAGATGCGCGGACAAATTTAAGATAACTTGTTATTGCGGAGGAATGAGCATAATATCATTTTTGCCTGTGCTTCCAAATTTTCACTTGATCAGAAATATGCCCCTTGTGACTACATTATTCTTGTTATTTTTTATTATTATTTACTAGTGCGCTGTATCTTTTCGGCCAGAGTCATCATTGAACTGTAGCTTAATTTCGTCACTGTTACTGTGCGCCTTGGACCGATCAAATATTGTGAGCTCAATACCTTACGGACCGCTCGGACAAGCACTGGGAATTTGGCATTGGGACATTAGCTACCGGCCGAGTCTGAATATGAAGCAATGTTAACTCATTTCAACAAATTTATCTAGAAGATTTTCTGAAGTAGAACTTCAATATTATTCTCCTTAGTTAAGTAATACATACAGTCTCACTTTTTTAACCTCCTACGTTGAGAATTTCTTCGCCGACTGCCTTCGTTTATGATCAGTGCGTTATCGTTCTCTGGTTCATATCTGTCTTCAATGGATCACGGTACAATTGTCTGACGGATGAAGAAGCCTTTTCTTGACAAATGCTGTGGGATGGTTAATGGGTATAAATTTGGCACAATCAACTTACACAAAATTGAAAACACATCTGTGTACGTATGTTATCCACGTTCACACATAGTTATGTCCGTCTAATCAGACGTCGTGCGGTTGGGGATCAACATGTTTGTCTGCCTCTTGTCGTCACTCAATAAACAGAATGCAGATCAGGTGAATTAGTTGTTTCCAAGCATTACCGAGTCAGATTTTTTAACTGAGTGGCGTGGGCGCTGTAATGTTATGACTCGAAGGAACCGTCCACAGTTGACATATTCGACGGAAAATTAATTTTGTCATCAATCAAGCCGACTGTATTGGTTTGCAAGATATAATATACGGTCCCCTGAATCCCGCGTTGCAGCTAACTTTTAGGAGGTCATGGCAAGCGTGACCGAGGATTTTCAAATTCTGGAACGCTATGATTAGTTTAACTTGTAGACGGTGAGATCTTCCGATCTAGGCTACCAGAAATTTCAGTCACTTATTGCACTGCAGATGGAAAAAACCATGCACATTTTTCGTTGCTCTTCACTGTGTGGTCTCCATTTTAACCAGGATTGTCAAGTCTGGATCGCGTACTATTCATGGAACCACATACGCATTGAGCATTTGCAGGAAGATGGAGTGATCGAACCTCCCAAACGCACTCAGTAAAAGACCAACGTAATAACTCGGCGTTTGGGACGCACTTATGAGCAGCGGCAAACAGCCGAAGTCGTCTTGGATTACTCCCCCAAAGTCTCGCTCTTGTGAAGCGGTGTTCAGCTAACATCTTCAAGCTTATATGTGTAATTGCGTTTGAGGTGCATGTGCACGGTTTTGAACTTGTCCGTGTTAAACGGAAGTATATGTTACTTTGGTCATTGAAAGCAAAGTCTAAGTCTCGTTGCAAGATACCGTGCTCTTCATGACAGTCGGTTGTCTTCCATACGTTGATTTCATCGGCTAAAAGCACGAAATTTGTCTTGATGACACTTGTAAGCTTTTAATACTGAACAAGAATAACCGCAGCCTCAACTTGATCCCTTGTAGGACACAGCAATCTACACCAGTTGCATCAACAATGAACCTACAACTCGGACCTGAAGGCAACGCTGAACGTACAAGTTTTCGCTCAATTCTAGGACTGGGTTTCAAACTCTGTATGCGTGCAGCTTTTGGAGATTAACGCGGTGGTCTATGCCTTCGAACGATTTAGAAATTTCTAGATAGATGACATCAACGCAGGTCCCACTCTCGGTTTTCTCCGTCTATCTATCATCCTCGTGGCTGACACCTGCAGCGATTTAGGGGGAATTTTGTCAACTTCCCGGGGGAACTATTTGTGTGCAACAATAGCAGCCTATTTCAAATGGTCGTTGAACTAAAGCGATGTGTATTAAAGTTAGCATCTGTGTGAATAAGGTAGTTATGTCCCTAGTGCTTGGAGCACATCGGAAATTAGGGCATATTGTAGCTGTAGAATGTAGGCTGCATCCTCTGCGGTTTGTGTATATCCATCCCCTGATATTTGTAGGGGAACATTACGTTTCAAATTCCGGAGGCCGTTTACATGTCTGTACAGAAGATTTTGTTAACACAACACGTGTCCGCTAAACTCCGCTGGTGTACTATTTTGTCCTCATGCACAAGTGTGGTATAGCGACTAAAATGCACAACATAGTTACTACATTTATCAGAACTAGGGTTCGCTATTTACACACGCCACGCATCCTCTCTTACTGTCCAGTGTATTCGGGTTCTACGTCAGAATATTATTGCTCTTGTAGTATGAAGCGGCTTGTTGACCAATAAGGATTTAATCCGATCACTGAACTTGACTGAATAATCCAACAAAACACTGTCAATGGAACAGTCGTCCGGAAACTCCCAGCTGTCAGCTTCCACAAATTCTGCTAATACGTCGTAGTGGGTGATCGTACGAAGTAAGTTAATGTGTAATTGTGGATACTCAGCATAACACGAAGTCTTACATTAGGGTTCCGTGGTCACTTCCTTAAGGAGGGCTCTCTAGCCTTTGTTTCTCAAGTATGAGCTATTTGTTCGTGTGCTTTCCGGCGCTCTATCGGGTGAGTAAACTGACATGGTTGAAGAGCGAAATGCTTACAATATACTCTTGCAGGTCGGCCTTAAACTGCTCGTTTCGGGATGCCTGCACTCTCAAATCATGAACGTTGAATTTACCTGAGGTATGAATATGATTGGATCGTCCTCGTAGGATTCTTAAGAAGAATGCCAAGCGGAAGTCCATCGCTGGGTTGGACATAGGGGACGATAAACAACAGTCAAAAGGACAGTGTCATTGCTTTTCAGTCGCAGACAGCATCCGATGTCCAGGATCAGCGTTTCGGGATCCGCCACCGGTTGTCATCACAAATCTTTGCGGCAGTATAATTGTAACCCTCTGCTGCTGCTACGCCGATCTTCTCGGTGAAGGGACATACCATTTAGCACATCTTCAGCATCAGTATTTTCGGAGTGCAACTAGGATTCCGAGGGAGCATAAGGTCTCAGGCATGGGAGGCTTGTGGTACCCGCCGTTCGGCAAGCTATAATAAGAGACCTTGTGCATTTGTATACATGCAGGAAATTTTCTTTGTTTTAGCTATAAACCGTGGCTGGGTGTTTTGAGTAAAATTATGTACGCACTGGTAAATCATCTACAACTGATGGTTTTTTGGGTGGTGGGATGAGGAGCTCATCTGTATTCGTTTTACGGATCTGACCAATCCCTTGTTGCTTCCCTCTGTATATAATATATGGGGTATGTTTGCCATTTTCGTTGGATAGTTGATTGAATTTATCTAAACTCTTTCAGTAAGTGATCTGACTAACTTACTGCCCTCGTGTGTCTGCTTAGCAGATACTGCTTTGAGTCTGGGCTCGGAAGAAATGCTACTGCAACATGTATACCTTCCCTCCACTAGCATTGCTGCCATGTGTTTAACTTTAAGGACCCCTTTCACAATCTTCGAGCCACATCCCTGGTACTTTAGCGATCGGTGCTGCCTCCAGATTGATTACACTATGACTTTTCCATTGAGATGGTCTCACGAACATATTGCCTTTGGTCCTAAACGTGAGTGGCCGCTTCGTGCTAATCATGAATTCTAGCCTCGGGCACAACGTGTAAAAGAATATTCCTGACTACGAATTCCTTTCGGTTTTTGTCCAAGTAGTACTTCGCCTGTGAGTACTTGCTGCACGGAATATTCTGGAATAGGCGGATGGAACAAAACGCAATACCGAGGCGATCTGTTAATAATAGGACAGCTTCTGTTTCCTTGGCAGAAATCAGCACAACTCGGAGTAGTCTTGGTTTACCGTAGTGCTGTTAGTTTAGGTGACGGGGAATTCGGGTCAAATTTACGGGCTTAGTTACAAAACCTATCGTGTCACATATGGAGTTCCACTAGATCAGGTTATGGAGTTGTTTTTCTTTGAACAAATTTGACGGCGATTCTGGAGACTTGACGCAGATTACCGTTGTTATGTTACTGCAACACTGGTTGCGGTCAAGGAACCAGCTGGTCTGTATACATACGAGAGAAAGTGTTTAGGTACAGTTACGTATACTTCATTTGCTACGGGTCTAGTGGGAGTGGCCGAAAATCCAGGTTTTCGGTCACTTTTGGCAGCAACGAATTTCCAGCCGTCGCTGGTGTCTTAGTCCTTCTGTTTCACCGGAACCGTTTGAAGAGTGGACGAGGCATTAACCGTGCCCATTACAATGGGACTGGCGGTGGTTGTTTTAGGCATATTTGCGCAAACGTTGGTACTGACGTTTAATGCCAGAAGATGGTGCAGATTTACCGCGCTGCCTAGCCTACATCCTCAGTTTTAATGCGGTGCTGGATGGTCATGATCAGGATTTACTCTCTGTCACGCTTCCTACAAAGGAACCTCTTTTAGTGCTAATCCGTTGTTCAAACATCTTTTGTACTTCTGCGATTGTTCATATACAGTTTTACCAGTAGGATGAATTACAGTAAATCTGGTTTACTATTGTGTGGCTTCAAGTGGTTCACTGTGGGCTTGGAACATTTGTGATGGAACTTGCATTGGCAACTGCTACTCCAGATTCCGATCCGTACATGAAATAAGGTCATACACTGCTGGTGATCTGGAAACGCAAACATAGGTTTTGATTGGTTGCCACGATCCATTGCGTCGATCGATCATAATCCCAGAGAGACCCGAGCGCTTATACTTTGCTAACGGTCGCGTGTGCGCTGAATTTTCAGTATGTTCAAGGTCGCCACGTTCTGTACGCCTGGCCCAGACGGGTTAGATTTACGCTAGATCGTTTAAGTGGCAAACAGTGCGACTGATCGACATCGAAACAACGTGCACGATGGCTACTTTGATGATTGGTACAAAACTGTGGTTGCTTATTCGTCAGAAGATACATGTTGCTGGCTTCGTTACAGACCACAAAATGTCTGTGTTGTTCGTGCTTCGGAATACCCCTCCATTGAGTTTTGGCGGAAATAGCGCTAAAACCGTCATGTAGAGATAAAAGACGATCCACACAAGCTAGATCCGAAAGATGAATTGAACTGGATAGCGCAGATGAATCTGGGTCGAATGCGTGTGAATATACATTTGTGTGACAAAATGCAAATGAGAACGGCGGTAAAAGAAGCGTTCACAGATGAGCGATTGGAAAGCAAGTTCATTCAATTCCTGTGCTTAGATCCAGCGAGTGCCATTGGCTAATGTCCCATGGTCAATGAGAGTGTCACTGATAGAGCGTGCATTTAACCCATCAGGGAAAGAATGAATTGACATTCACGTGTACTCAAATGAATAACACGGTATTCCGATTTCTAACAAGATAACTTGCTACCAATATGCGTGAAGTTAACTTGAAAATTTTTAGATATTTTGAGGTCTAGATTTTGAGACCTACATTTGATAGCCAGAGCACAATTTGCTCAATTAGTCAAAGTACCATCTATGTGATCCAAAGGTTGGGATTAGTGACGCAGACAAGCTGACCACATAATGGTTTGCCTCAATAAGCCACAATAAATGAATTAAAGAAGCAAGATGTTCAACAAAGAGCGCTTTCAACTGTGGCTCGAGCATGGAAAGCAGCCAACTGAAGGGTTGTTGCGACGTCTCAAAGGCTCACCTTGCCCGCTAAAATGTTAGGTTATTGCAGGCAAAACTGCATTGGGTCTTCTTGAAATACGACAACAAGCATCTGAAATTTCTCTAATTCCGGCACTCAGTAACTATAATAAGTATAGACTGTCATCAGAAAAACGGGCATGTTGGTCCGGAGCACGTTTACTTTGAGCTACGCTATCAATACTGTATATTACGCGACACTTCTACAGTTCGCAAATCTCTAGAAGGGTGCGCAGGTTGGGGGAATTGGTACACTCGACCACGTGGGCAGCAGATGGCACCATTGATCAAGAATCGTTCTTTGACATTTCAACCAGTATTCACAGCAGTTGGATTTGATTACGTTGGCCCATTACTAGCGAAAATAAGACGGATAACGGAGAAAAGCTAGCGATGTTTATTTACATCAATTTTAGCTGAAAAAGTTCGTAATGATGTTACCCATTCGATGTACACAGAATGTTTCCTGTGCACCTTCCGGCGATTCGTTTCACCTCGCGGTGTTCCCTTAAGGATTTACAGCAATAACGAGTTACGTTTTCGTGTAGTAGAAAGCGAGTTGATAGTACTGAGGATTCCATGGAATCAAGCCAAAGTGCAAAGGTCACTAAGAGACCAAACTGTGAACGGATATATAATCCATCTTACGGCAGTCAACGTGGAGCTTTTTGGGAAATATAATCCGGTGACAAGAAGAATGCTCTAAGTGTTACTGAGCGAACAGATTAGTAGTGATGATGTACTGCAGCCAACGATTTTTGAGATCCAACTGTTCCTCAATCAGCGAAATCTAACAACTAACTCTAGTCATCCAGATTAATTCGAGACTATAACATCAAAGCAGCTTCTAACCTTGTCAGCCAACATATCCGTGCAGACGGCACGGACAGATATTCCGAACAGGATTACAAGACAAGAATTACAAGTCCACTAGTTGTCAGATGCGTTTTGGAGAATATTACTCAAGTCTTATTTAGCTACACTGCAGGCACGGCAAAAGTAGCATGAATGAGAAGCTAAGTTAAGGTTGGCGATTTGGTTCTGTTGACAAGAGATCTGTGACCGAAGAGCAACATGGAAGAAGCACGAATGGGACGCGATGGGATGGCACGAGAAATGCTTGTCCGCACTAATAAAGGAAGCATCCAGGGAGATGTGAGACAATTCTGTCTATGGAAGATACAATGAAAGAAAAAGCTACGGAGGAGGTCGATTTTGTTGGCAGGAGTAAGCATTCCAAATTCAGTGAGTACATTGTTCATTATCCAAATACATTGGCGAAACTTCATCGAGGTATTTTGTCCAATTGCAGCATGACGGCAGAATTTTATAATTTGAGTTTTCAGACGCACCACAGTTCTGTAACAAGGTTTTGTTTAAAATTTTAAACTTTAGATTGCTCGCATACTTATTATTTTTTGTTACCGTGCCATAATTTGTTTTGCGCTCACATTGGTTATTGGCTGAAGGCTGTGCGGGTTTTTGGCTGGCTTGTTGCGTGTTAGACGTTTCACTTATTCTTCTTCTATTTTGTTGTATTGTTAAACTACGATTTTTTAACACGCTTTAACATGAGGATTCATTCTGTCTATGGTGCTTGGTTTTACCGCCTGGACCATAAGTTTATTTTGTGAGTCGCTCCGCTTTCTTACTTCGCGTTAGTAACACTACAAATATCTTGATAGTTCTTGCAGGTTGGAAGGAATTTGTTTATATTGTTGAGGGACAGATGTCTCCCACTTGGAATTTTCAAAGGCGTTTGACCATCTGGACCATCACGTTCTGGTTCATATGTTCCAGAATTGTGCAATCATTGGTGTACTTCTGTGTTGGATAAACGACGTTCTTGTTCGACGTACCTATATTTGTGGGGTTGCATCACCCTCTAGGAAATAATGAAAGGAAATCTCCCGTTCCTGGTTTTCATAACTCTTCTCGCGAGCTTGATATCTTCTAATGTCCAACTATTTACTGATGACCTAAACATTTGGCGTGCTTCACTACAGTGGGGGATCAGACTGTCTTACAAGTTGATCTGGATATTGCATACACATGGTCACTAACAAATGCTGCAGTTCAACGCAACCAATTGCGATGTTCTCAGCATGTGCCATCAACATATGTAAAACTACTGACTTGGATTACAATTTCTACTGTGGGATTCTCATGTATGTTATCTCTGAGTGATCGTGAAAGTTAAACATTGAGGTTTGAGATAAACCGACAACAAAGCAACGAAAGCGAACTAGCCATTCGGCCTCCTTCATAGGGCTTTCGCGAAATGATTTAACGCACACGACTTTTATCTTTTGATTTCACAACACGACATCCGACGGGAAACTTGATGCATCTGCTTTTATTCCCTTATCATCATTATCTCCGCTAGTTTATTACCATTCGATTTGCCACTGCTCGTTTTCCAAATTCGTCATTGCAATCGATTTTCACGCTTAATTTATCTGAGCTAAATTCTGCAAGTATATTTGTTCTTTAGTTACATTGGAAATTAAGCAAGATGTTTTGGCTTTTGTATGTGCAATTACACATTTCCACCAGTTTGCCGAATCTTAACTTGGCTACATCATCTAATCTTCAATTCTTTATAATGAGATCATATATACAATGTTGTATCGCGAGGATACCTTAAAGAACTTTATTCATGCTATAACCAATGTTGAAGTGTATTCACCACTATCTCAAGCGTAAGCTATCTACTAGCGTTCCCTCATACTTATGGGTAGGTGGAGAGTGTAACCAACCTTTGAATGTTAGCTGGTGACTTTATTGCCTGGCTGGAAGTATTGATGACGAAATTTCGTGACCGTTTGATGCGAAAGTGCTCAAGGCAAATCGGGAGACTGATTTTCCCAGTTAATTCACTGCGCTGTATATAGATATCTGATGAGGAAAACCTATCTTTACAATTTTGCATTTAAAATTTTACAGAACTGCTGGCGTTAATCCAGGGTACGAAAAATGGACATGCGCACATTTTAAATACGTGAATTTCAACTACACTTTAAGAAACTTTCTATGGCCACTGAAATGTATGGAGTTACAGATGTGAAATTCCACCTTTGACCAACCGAAAGAAAATAGAATTAAAATTAAGGGAGTTAAATATAATTAACAGAGCATTAGCTGGTGGAAACCATCCAGGAACGCTCTTTGTGTCATTATATACTATGACGCCTCCAACATTCCTGAACTTTTACCTTTACCCCAATCGGTAACGAAGATAAATCCAATGGAGTTAAACAGCTAAGCGGACGATTGAACTGATTCGCAGCCACCTCATACTACTAGCATGCTGATTTGTTTTGAAGGCTTTCGAAAATATTACGTAATTGCAATAAACACTGCGAACTTACAGTATCCCACATGTGGCTCATCACATTTACTAGGTTCTGCAACAGAAAAGAATCGAATTAAGTAAAAAACAAATATTTTCAAGATTATATGAAATCCATCACTCAGTATACATATCGGGACTTAGCAACATAACAAGTGTACTTATTTAACATAACGCGCATATTCTGTCAGGTGAAAGCCCTAAGTGTTGCCTAGAGTAATGCTCCTGACTAATTATATTCATCTGGTGGACGCGGTCGCATTAACAAAATTTCTTTATAACAGACTACAATAGCATTTAATCTAAAAATGTCGCATCGAATTATGCGCACGCTCTCATGGCACATGATATGACGTTTATAGTTTTGGTCGAATATTTCAAATGCTATTTATTGCAGCTGTAATGGAAATTGTTGTTTCGCGCTAACCAACGGATTTCTCATGTTATACCATCAGCACGGTTGTAAGAAGGAATTGTAATTTACTATTCGTTTTCTGCCTTTTAGAGTTTGCTTGTAATATAGCCAAAGATTTTGTGAGTTCAAACTACGTTTCCACTAAAGTAAATTCATGCGATTATATTTTATTTGCTCAGGCCATTTTAACTTTATCTGTGCCTTCGCTACATACAAACTCCTAATCTCTTTACAAATGTTAGTGAGTTTGGTTAGTTAGAAGCTGAAGGTATTTGTGATTCCCTTAATGCAATAATAGCTTTGTGCAGGCTGTTACTATATTTTCAACAATTCTTGTACGGCTTTAAAGCAGCTACATGAAACCGTGTTAAAAATGCAGAAACAGCAATCTAATTAAATGATGGCTAATAATGTTGGTAGGACAGCTTCGCGTTTATACATATTTATGTTGAATACTAAAATTACTGTATTTCCCAATCAATACTTACCGTTATGCGGTTGAATCTAGGTGTTACTAGGATGCGATACAAAGCACCTACTCTTAAGCCAACGAATTGCTGCTAGCCAACTTTTCACAATGGTTAATACACGACATCTCAGCTAAGCGTTGAAGTAACAGCGCCGGTGGGTTCTTCATGCATGGACTTGCAGATTTACGGGTTACACATTAGAAAACTTAAAATGTGCATCTGTAAAACTTCGGGATAGTAGATTATTCAAAGAAGTGTGTTTGACATGTTAGCCTACTGTTTAAAATGCAACAAATTATTAATACAGGTAATAATATTTAAAGGAAAATTAAGATAATTCTCCGGAGAGCATATTATTCCATTCATCAGTGTCAGTAAATGTTTTAAATTAACAACGTCCCTGAAATGTGTTCTAGCTTGCCGCTTTCGTGCAGTTAGTTGACGGAAGTTGGATGCCATCTGCAAAGTCCTATTGAGGATAACGAATTTTTGGGTCATAAAAAGTTGCTTTATTTTGAGTTTTAGGGATGTTATATCAGCAAAGAGAAGTAATTTCCGCAGCAATTTAAACAACGATAGGACTGACTTTCAAATAAGAATAACAACACATGATACTTTTTGAAATTATTAAGGGAAATATATGTTTCAAATTTCTTACGTTGTCTTAAAATTCCGCCTCTCAGATTATTGCTCTGGCTGAGTTTTTGACAGTGGTGCCAAAAATAAAATTGATCGGCAATTAGTTGGCAAATGCTTAACGGATATCAACCTAAACCCTGGTATCGTCCGTCAGCTTCTTTAGCTGAGAATTGTCGACAGAAAATTTTCAAACATTTGTGAACTTTTATCCACATGATGAGTGCAAAGTAAATTATAGTTTATTAGCACACCTAGTTTGCTTACTGATGCAACTGTATCATCCACCGCTGCCAATAAACAGCTTGGAGCATTGCGTAAGGAACTGCTCTTGCCCAGCTCTTCTGCGTGCTCTGGACCAAAGAGTGTCGCCGGTCAGACGTACTTGCTATTTGACCGAGGAATCGGCGGTTAAATTATTGATACTCACGATTAAGTCGTCCGCATAATTTAGTATGACCGCTTCTACGGAAGCTGTTATTGAATTGGCGTAGGTAGAAAAGAGAAAAAGAGGGCGGAGTTCCTCCGTTTTCAATTCAAGAATTGGCGATCAGTTTGGAGGAGCATTTGACAATGAGACTAGTAATCTGGGTAGGTTCACTAAAGCAGTCGACAAATGGATGTTGGATGGATGTGATCCCTGAATGAGTTATCCGTTCAGCAACAATTCACAGTTAATGCGTTTGAATGCATTGTCATAATTAAGAAAACATCTACGAATTGATATTCTCTGTGGCCAACTGGTAGCAGTATAAACCATACTAGGCGGGCTATTGCGTTTAGAGCAGACGTCGTACAAAGGTAGGCAGAATGAAACGGGTCATTCGAACGAGTTTGTGACAGCATTATTTTAAGGATAAGGATGGCTTTCTCCAGGAGTTTAAATGCCAGATAAGTGCAGGTGATTAGTTGACATTTTTGGATTACATTTTCGGCGTTGGTATGAAATCGACACTCTTGCAGCAGTCAGCGATTTTGTGCAGCTGCATCTAACTTTTTATCTAGATGCAAGAGGCGTTGCCAAAAATGCAACACTGATATTGTGTAAGATGCGGGATCATTTATCTCGAGCACTAAATTCCCGCAACCCCGTCTTTTTAGTAAATTATCTGTACTTACCCTGTCAACAGGAGACAATGATTTCCCAGGCCCCCAACATGGGGAACTGGATGTCACTGCAGATGAAGTAGTATGGCATTTACAATACATATGGTTCAATTTCTATATATTTGCGTCGAAACAGGCGCATGTACTGCAAACCCACTAAGCTGTTTAAGCATCGTTTACAGTTCCCAAAATGATACTGGATATAAACATGTTTAAGATGGCATGGATCTTATTTTATGCCAACAGTAAGGGACCTCACTCGAGTACCGCATATTTCCTTATACCCTTTCTCCTTATTTCGGCGCAGTAGCTTCAGCTGCGGGGAGGAGAAATTGTCGGTGCGGAAATAGAGAGATTCCCAAGGACAATAGTTGTCCAGTAGAAATCTAGATAGCTACTCAAATTTTCATACTATTTTGATAAGAAACCTATTGCTTACCACTGCTTAGAAGCCACTATTTATTTAAGAACTATCGCATGTCTACGTATGTCCAAATTCGGTACACTCAACCCATATACAGCTTCAGCTATCCATCTGTTCCGCTTATTAGTGATCAGCCAATGATACATATACTGTGCACCGCTGCATCTCCATAATCATCCCCCTTATGATGTGCATATGATAAATGAAAAACAATTCATTTATGTTTTTAATGGAGTGCCCGTCTTTGTTACACCGATCCGGGCTTTCTGGTTGGTATAAACGAGGCCCCAGATGGCCGATATTTTCCTCTCTTGAAGCGTGTTATATAAGTGATATGGATGTTCAGAGGTGTATGTTGGTGATTAGCTCCTGCAGTTCTACCTTGCATTTCTCACGGGCTGTGGTTGTAGTTCTTAACCCTGCAGTTTGAATTCCCTTTCAATGAGAACGTGATAACAAGCTCATAGCAGTAAGCAGAACATAGCGGAGGATATAGCCAAATACATTTCCAAAGTGAAAATTTCTTGGCGGTATACAGTAGCATTAAGGAACACGAAATATGTATAAACAATAGTAATGACAATTTCAGTGTCCTAAAGTAGAAAACACAGGGGGTGTAGCTCTTAAAATATTTTGACAACGAGCAGCAAAATCCACATTTCACCTGTGAGCGTAAGTCCGGAGAACGAGTGCTAACTTGACGTAAATATTAATAGAAACACTGATGCGTTGTCCAGCAGCAAAATGTATAGAAAACACAATTGGACTGGGCAGCACGCACGATTTCAAAGTGCGGTTCCTTCACAGTTCCAAGTTAATTTAGTTTGCACTCTTGCCTTTCGGATGGGTAATATTTGTATGCCGGACACCATTAAAGTAAACCACCTAAGAACAGATGTGTGTCCGGAAAAATTGATGCTCATACGTCGTAAAGAAGTGAACAGCATACCACGAAGGATGATCGTACAGAAGAAGGAAATTCCCGTGCATTTAACTTTTGAAGGCAGCATGGAGACTAACCAGACCAAACGCCTGGAGGACGCTGATGAGAAGACCTATTTCGTGGTGCGCCTACGCATAGTGCACTTTTGGAAATTTTCGTTCGCAAAACCTTTGGAGGTTAGACTGCCTATGTTTACTCCATCAATGCATCGTATTGACATGTTGCTGTGTTGGTGAACGATAGTTATATCCTACTACTGAGTGCCAATCTCATGGACTCATGACAGCAGCACGAAGTTGTGTAGCAGAGTTAAGTGCGGTATACGAATTGCTCCATCAAGTCGCACCTAATCAAGTATGTCAAGCGAAACCTGAAACCTATCTTATGGTAGTGGATTTCATTCATGAGAGAAGCGCATGCGCATCTGGTAAATTCTTTCCTTCATTGCTGCTGCTATCTACGTGCGCCATCTCACGTCGGTGCTATGTGTACAGAAACAGTGGGTACGCCATTTATGTGACGGTAAAACCTATGTTTGGTACAAGATCATTAGGTTTTAATTTTACACCAACTCATCTCAGATTGATCAGGGATATCTCGTACTCCATTACGTTTCCTGTACACTAGTCCTACCTTTAGTAACCTAGTGGTTTTACTCTTCACCAGCTTAATTTAACACAATAATCGATATTCAGCCCAACTCGCCAACTTTGTTAGTTAACAGAAGTTAGGTATTTGTATGTGGAAACGTTTTACAAGAAAAATAAGCACACATATAAGTTTTCCTAAACCGTGATCCTGGGATTATTAAAGACTAGCATACACCGTGAATCTTCAAGATCTTCTAAGAGTACCTGAGCTTCGCTGTTTGCTATAAAGAGTCAGATGTTTAGTGAAGAAAGAGTGCTACTTGTTAACAAGTTAGTGCTGAATGACTCACCATAGAAGGACGTTTTGGGCCTGATCCGAACAGGATATAAACATTTACGCTGCGATGTTCTTAACTTCGTAGCAACTGTGAGATGAATCCTAGCATCATTGTCTTTTGACCAACTGTGCATATCAAAGTACAGCTCCAGCTTTACAACTGATCTTTCGGCAAATCGAAGACTCTTCTCCTCACCAGTTTTTCTGCATGCTATGGTATACGGAATATTTTGCTGGAGCTGAAATATGTATAAGTGATATGAAATGAAGAGAAAAATAGTAAAAAACTAAACAAAACGTACTAGCCAAAAGCGAAATTTCATCTTCTTATCTTTGAATGACAAATCAACATTTGCGAGTCCTGTCACAATAAAGTTGTAATTAACGTCTATTCTGGAAGATTGCTTGCACTATTTACTGACATTATAATGTTTCTTTAAGATGTTGAAGAGCAATGTGTGGTAAGGATGATTAGCCAGTAATATGTGCGTAAGCTCACCATTTAACGTACTGTGAATTTAGCCATCGACTGAATTTTGCAGACTTCTGCATCATATGAAATATGTTTAGACACGAGTCACTCTGTGTCCGTTGCTGAGTATTAACTACGCTATTTGCTGTTAAGTTATGCATAACTAAACCGCGATATCTTCGGAGGTGGTGCACAAAATGCTATCTACTTTCCCAGACTCAAGTTGTCGCCTCAACAATGAAAGTGAAATTCTACCCATAGGCACAATTATGCAGTAGATCTGAAATGCGTTACAAGTCATGCAGATACCGAGGATACATTCAACTCAACTCACTATAACTTGGTACAGAATTCAGGGAACCATTACTCGCATCTCAGTCGACTTACAACATTTACTACTTCAATGAGTAGCAACACTTTTTTATCAGCCTCTACACTTCAAACTGCTCACAGTTTTATTTGAATGTAAATGTTTACAACTTGCCTATATGCTTTGAGATGCTTTTCTTTGGTTCCTGAACCAAATACTTGCTTACCAATCGTTGTGGTTTATTTCACTGCACTTTCTGCCTGGTTGCTTTTTCACTTCCGAGCATTTGCTAATCTGTAAGCTTCGTGCTGGTAATCGTCGAGCCAACCACCAGAGTTGGATCTTCTAGTAACATCAGTGTCGAAACAGCGTATGTTCCAAATACCTGGTCGATACATACTGGTTGGCGCAAAAGAAATCCTGCTAGATCAAACAATACCGTTGCATATTTGCAATGACTTGTTTCGTCCAGCAATACTTATGTGGTCGATATATAGCCGACGAATGTACAAGGATAATAGAATATTTGCAGCGATTTCATGACCTTAGGAATCATAAGGGCATGTTTCGATACATAGCCGTCGCCAAATGATTTGTTATGTTTTCCTATATATAACGCTACTTGCACTTGTATTAAAGTTTCCTTCAAATTGTTTTCATATAGAAAGCAAGGTGAAGCTTACATTTATTTTACTAAATTTAGACTAAGCTCCTTTCAAACACAGAGGCGTGAACGGAAGAAGGCACGTACCAATCTTGAAATAGTTAAACACAATGCCAAGTTTCACATAGGTGGCAAATATGACCGATATCTGACGAGTAAAACGTCATATATATATTGGGCCAATTTAAAGGACAAACTAGTTTACCACCATTAAATTAAAAGAAAATATCCCGGAGTATCACAGTCATCTGATGTTGGCATTTTGGAATGCTATAAATAATTTACGGTGTTTAAAAACTCTTCACATGTTCCGTTTGAGATGGTTCGGTTGATTTTGTAATAAGCGTCAAAATCTGTAAAATGAAAAACAAGGATAAGCCGAACATTTGATCTGTCGTTCGCATTATTTGTAACAGATGATAGGCAAGTATATCGCAGGCAATTGATGGCTTATCCTGAATCTGACTGAAATCCACATATGAGTAGAAATGACTAAACGTATATGGCAGAATATGCAGCATAATCTGACAATACATTAAGAAGCACAACTTATAAATAAGAATATCAAAAGAAGAAGAGCGTGGGATCAGCATGTCATTTCGTGCATAATCATCGGCCACGCACATACAACTAACATGGGAGGCAAACAATGTCACATGAACTGCTTTCCGATTGGTGCGTTACACGTTTCTATTCACCGGGTACAAACGTAACATGTTCCTACAGTTTGTGGTTAAATTTGGAAATTGTTCCTGTTACGAAATACCAGAATTCTGGCACTGCGTCCAATATAGCAGTCTCTACAGCTGCATTTATATTATTAAAAGCAGTGTGACGTGCGTTGTTTCAATAACGGTGTCATAATTGAACACAACATAAGCGGGCATGTGGTCTCGATAAAGCGCATCTGTGCTGCATGTAATGACTTTCTCATTTAGGCACGTTGCCTTGAGGCTCAATGAAATCTGCTTGAAGTAAATATTAACCAATCCGTGTCCCATTTCTCTAGACTGATCGTTGTGTCGAGCTCTCTTGCTGTCGTGTGAGCAATAAGTTGAAGTTGGGGAGACAACGGTCTTTCTTATTTCTACAGGTCACATTAAGATAGCGGTGCGCACCACTAAGCGCATTGGTAGCAGGTGCGATGTCTTTCTCCGAATCCAAGACTAAGAGTCTTTCCTTGTTGGCTGAATGCACGTGGCCATCCAGGATTTATGAAAATGATAGTGTCCTCCCACTACGTATTCCTAATATTCCTATAGGAGTTATGAAGAGAATTTCGTGCTTTGATATGTGAGTTATTTTGTGAGGAGCACGTTGGAAGGCAAGTTGCAACCGAATTTAATTAAAGCCGGCCATTTGCTTTAAAGTCGCAAATTGCCTTGTAATAATGAGGTCTCGGTTTCAAGGTTATGTAAGTGGCCGTAAGATCCTCGCAGTTTCCTTAACCCACGCACAACTGGTGTTGGTTACGTGGCAGCGAAGCGTCGGTTGTAAGCACATGCGTATTGCAGATACCTTGTTTAGCTTCAAGTTCAAATGGGAGTGCTAATGATACTCCCACATACTTGCATTTTGCTGCCTTGGTGGGGGACGTTTCTTGTGGTGAAACATCGCTTCATTAATATGGTTATTAATCGTACAAGCAAAACTAGTTGAAATTTTAAACGCACAATGTTACATCAGCAGCAGGTCGGAAATCGTCTGCAGTAATAAAAGTGGCAAGATATCGTTTAAGCTCGTACGAAAAATTTATATTTATGTGGAAGTAGTAGGGGGATTTATTGCGTTTTTGTGTAGGTTCCTCGCAGTTAGGCGTAAACAGACAGTTGCCACACATCCAGGCGAGCGTTAGACAGAACTTTCGTCCTATTTAAGCTCGTCGGTAGTTCGCACCCGCCGAATCCTGCCGGATTCGATCCCACGACCTGACTCCTGCGAGTCAGCGACTTATATCTCTGAGCCATGGGCGACGGCAACGGAACAACATGAGTGATATCTAACTGCGATATAACGCGGCTCATCCTCCACTGTCTTGTATGCTATGTATGTGCAGAGGACAGGGCTGGCCCCCAGAGCAACGACTTATTTTGCAAGCCGCCAGGAATGGAGGTTGCACGTAAGCTGTTTAGTCGACTACTGATCAGTTGTAAGTAGTAGTGAAAATTATTAGGTTGTTTGTAGGTTCGTCTGTGTCTAACTGCCACGAATTTACAGATAAACCTAATTAATCCTCCTATTACTTACAACTAATCATTAGTAGTCTTCGCAGCTTATATGCCACCTCGATTGGTGGCGGCCTGCAAAGCAACTCGTTGCCCTGGTGGCCAGTCCTGTCCTCTGCACATTCATAACTCGCACGTCAGTTGAGGATGAGCCGCGCTATATGGCAGTCAGGTATCGGGCATGGCTGTCTGCTGCCATCGCCCATGACTCAGTGACATACGTTGCAGATTATCATGAGTAAGGTCGTAGGATGGAACCACGCACTACTGATGAGTCCCAATAGGACGAAACGGCCGTCTGGCTTTTCCTGGATATGTGTTAGCTGTCTGTTTGTGTCTAACTGTGACGAACCTACACACAAGATTGCGGTGTATCTTTTTTCTAGGTATTATGTTTTAGTATGATTATAGCGGCTATTCCTGCGAGTATTAAAGCTTCCATTCCACATAGTATCCGACCTCTTTGGGTAGCTGTAACAACCGGCTTCACTACAAACTGAGGTGGTTCACAAGCTAATTTATTAACGGATTTCACATTTCCTGAGCATTGTGATGATACCATCCAACCATATATGAATTATCTCTTTTGCGTTTTATTCAGCAATCAGGCTATTACGAATATCGTACTGGTTGATCAAAGAATCCTCCGAAATTGTCTAAAGGGGGCACAGGAAGACATTTTTCTGTATAGTACTCATTATGGAATCTTTAGACTGATAGCATAATAAGAATAAGCTAGTGTATTTCACTAGTTGGATACAGTTGTTTACAACTTCATTTTACAATGAAACACTGTGAGTCTAAAAGAGTTCTGGTAACTGGAGGAGACACACGTTACAAAAGTGCTCACTTACATATTCCGTAGAATCGCATACCTTTGAAATGATAAAACTTTCTGATAAAAAACCAGAATCGAAATGAATATCTCATAGCACGCATTTTGTTCATGTAAATAACTACATAAGTATTATTAAATATCGGAGGAGAACCGCGGTTTGCGCCGTAGTATGTGCGCAGCTCATTTTGCCCATGGATCGTTGAAGCATCTAATCAGGAGTTCCTGACGGATTGTATACCCGCTACTGCCGTGGGCTGATGTCTGGACACTTCCGTTTTGCGTTGATATTTTACACTAATATCTTTTGTTATCATATGCAATTGCGCCGAAAGCCTTGGGTAGTCACATTCGGGGTACGCTACAATCCAACGAAAGGACGCTTTGTCTTGCAGCAAAATATCCATACGCATGTGTACTGACGGAACACTCGACAGTCATGTGAGCCGCAGTAGTTTTATCCCTTCATGGTTATTGATTTGGATTGCTGGTTAGGCTCAAATATAATCATAAATAAAAGGACCAAATTGATTGTCAATTTACTTGTAAAATATATGACTCACTGCCTGGGGTTAAGCTGTACATTACTGTTGGTTGGATCAATGTTAGATATTTCGCAGCAAACTATCGCGTTTGCACTTATAATACTAATTATTATATATTCGTTTCAGAATTTACTCACGACCTCAACGTGGACGTCCAATAATCGATCGATGAGCGCCCCATATGATGCCGGACAAGACATGGTATGGTAACGGTAATTAAGCAGTCAAATCAATTCCTTTCCAAACTGACCCATATTAGTTACATTAATATTTGATTGTACTCCGTTATTAATGGCCACAATATAGTTCTCTGATAAACTTTAGTCATTTAATTCAGAGTAAAAGCCGGTTGAATAAAAACATCCGTATGAGTTGTTACATACATGGTAATGCAAATGGAAATCATAGCATCTATAAGCGGAAGTGTTATACTCAGCAAATATCGTTACGCTGACTTTGCAAGCATGCTGTGATGGTGGCTGAAACCTGGGGTGAAGGGAATCATCTCGATAACGATGGAACGCAGGCCAATTAGACGAAGGTAAGACGCGGGTGATTGGTCCGAGTCAGCATACAACAAATTCAACACGATTTGCGGCGTCTAAAGAGAAGATTCCCCAGCTGTATGACAAGTTTTCAGTTTACGCAGGAGTCCAGGTTAAGGACACGCGACCGCCTTGACATCTATCCGACCGAGAAAGCATCATCTTGATAGACGCCACCAAGCAGTCTATCGGCAATGACAACAACGCGGCTCGACGTAAACCTGAGTTTCGTAAATGTCATTCGTTTCGACTGAGGCACAATCACTAACCAAAAGAATTGAGCGAACATCACAGGCTGGTTAACAAGTAACAGCCAATTAGCCGACGACAGCTGAATACCATGTGCACTGACTCGTTTCATCCAGCAAGGATTAAGTCATTGCAGAAATTCCTAGGTCTTGGGGCTAGCTGCTATCCAATGCACAGCTAATAATTATAATGACATTGGAAGATAAGCCGGCGTTAGTATAATTAAATGTCATTCATACAGGTCCGCGGATGTCAAGAGGTCGAAGTAACACTAGCTACTTATATCCGGAATTCATGGGGGCAGGAGATGGCAGGAATCTGGAGAAAGGCGCACAACAGATAAGACACAAAGGTCGAAAAACCGTGGTTTGGTGTTTTAGAGATATGCTAAAGCCTCCTCTCTGAGAGTGAACCATAATAAATTAAATAAATTGAAAATCTCCATTTGTGCAAATGAGAACAAAGAGACCACTTGGTGAGCAATTGCTTTCGATGATTCATCCTCAGACCGATACAATCATATATAGGGCTAAAAAAGTAAAATCGACATAGTTGATATAATTAACATAGGGTAAACATCGAAAACGGGTTAATTAAAAGTTACCGGTTTCCAGACCTCACTCCATTGATCTCATTATCATCCGCTTTTGCGGGCCAGGGAAGCTGAACAGCCTTAACTAACTTCCGTTGCGAGAATAACGATGGTCGGAATGATCGAATACAAATCGATTCGGCCGTTGCGAGTGTACGGAGACGTTGACCCTTTGACCGGGGTGGTGGAACTCTTTATACTACTCTAAAGTTACGCTCTAGATCCACTCGATGTCCGCTGTCGACAATTTGAGCCAGGATAGGGCTACTAATGGCTCCAGTGCCACCTCGATGTAGCCAACGCGGACAGTGTTCGTTCATGCGTTCGGACAGGTGCCGCGCCGTTCGACCGATATACTATGCGCCACAAGCGCTTTCAAACTGATAGATAACCATTGAGGCGGTCAGCATCGGCAACTTATCCTTGGTTCGCGAACGAACGAGTGGTTCCGTTGTAAACATACATTTAAAAGTAGCTGCGGCGAAAGTTGATTTAATCGCATCAACAAGACTTCGAGTTAAACGTTCTGTAGCCGCGTCCCCTTGGAAAGGCAGGCGTATGAAGAGTTCCTTCTGTGCCACTGTTAACAATGCTACCGGCTTTGGCTTTTCTTCAAGTTTTCTTAAAATAAATCTGTCGGGGTAATCATTTTCGCGTAACACATTCTGTATAAACGTCAACTCCTCGTCTAAAGTGTCTTCAGAGCATATTCGACGTGCTCTCGATGTAAGACAACGAATCAAGTTGCGCTTGTATCTCAGGGGGACAAAGCTGTGAAAATTCGTATATTGACCAACCCATGTTGTCTTCCTTTAGATCTGCCGCTGGATGGAGCCATCTCGCAGTCTAGTTAACAGAACATCGAGGTAAGGCAGCTGATTTTCCGTTTCTCTTTCGTACGTAAAACGTACTGATGCATGGGCTCGGTTAAAACGGTTAAGAAATTCATCTAAGTTAAAATCCTCATCCATCACAACGATTGTATCGTCCATGTAACGATAGTAGTGGCTAAAAGTGGCTATATCCGCCTGCAGTGCGGTTCTTTCCAACTTTGCCATGAAGATGTCCGCCAATATTGGACCCAAGGGAGAGCGCATGGCTACGCCATCACTCTGCCGGCAATTGCTCACCAAGTGGTCTCTTTGTTCTCATTTGCACAAATGGGGATTTTTAAGTTACTTTTATCTTCCAAGCCCCGATCAGTGGTGAAGGAGCTAAATCAGTTCCTCAGATTCTCCACTAAGCTTGCCGAAGCCAAATGCTGCGTTCAATTCTTCGATGATTGTGTTGCGCGTAATGAATACTCCGTCAGATTTTGGAAGCAATTGCGGCGTAATCGGATTTATCCTAATAGCAAGACGCTCAGGCGGCACGTATGAAACCAACGTGACACGATTCCGTCCAAGGTTGTTGAATTCGAAAGAAATCTAGCACAGCGCCGCGCCATAACAGATCAATTAGCTGGGGACGTAAAGAAAATGTTCTTGGATTACGTTGAGCATATTGCTACAGGCCGTGTGCAACGGAAGCGTTCTTCTCTAGCACAGTCGCTGAGCCAGATCAAGCCGCAAGCCACATTTCCAGGCAAGCCAGTAAGGTATGTGCACAATTATTCCAGTTTGAAAATGGATAAAACCTTGATTGAAGTTCTATCACTTGGCCTAAACTTTTGCGTAACTAGACATAGAGACAATCAGCTTGAATATGAGATAAAATTTGAAATTTTATACGACCAGACGAACGGGTTAATCACTAAGGCAAACACTGATTTAGAACGTCTTAGTTGTATTTTGGTAACTTGCTGCTACCAATATTGCAAACATCGCGTCTATAACCACGGCCCACTAACACGAAAACATCTAGATGCGTTGGAGGAACTAAAACGTAATGAGGACGTCACCGTGTGTAGACCAGACAAAGGTGCGGGGATTGTGCTATTAGATAGAAAAGACTAGATAAGTAAACTGGCAGCTATACTGAACGATGAGACCAAGTTTTCTTGCAGCACAGAAATGGACTGCACGGAAAAAGTTGAAACTCAGATCACTAAGAGCCCGCAAGAACTTAGGACTAAAGGGTACATTTCGGATGTCCTGTATGACAGCCTCAGACCTAGTGGCACAAAAGTTCCAAGGCTCTACGGTTTGCCTACATTTCACAAAGCAAACATTCCACTCCGTCCCATTTTATCAATGGTTAACTCACCTTACCTTACGGTCGCTCAGTGGCTTGTGGAAATACCTTAACCGGTGCGACAACAGCTAAAAAATTACTGTCTACGCGACAGCTTCCGATTCATAAAATGTACACGTAATGCTAAAATCGACGGCAACGTGATGCTCTCCTTCGACGTTGTATCGTTCTTTACCAACGTCCCGATAATTGAGAAAATAGATTACATTTGCGACTATATAACCTAGTCAGCAACGAAAGTATGTGTACATACTCGTGAGCTAGAAGTTTACTGTTGAGCTGTACCTGGAATGTGCACTACCTGTTTAACGGCAAGTACTACCGGCAGAATGATGGCGTAGCCATGCGCTCTCCCTTGGGTCCAATATTGGCGGACATCTTCATGGCAAAGTTGGAAAGAACCGCACTGCAGGCGGATATAGCCACTTTTAGCCACTACTTTCGTTACATGGACGACATAATCGTTGTGATGGATGAGGATTTTAACTTAGATGAATTTCTTAACCGTTTTAACCGAGCCCATGCATCAGTACGTTTTACGTACGAAAAAGAAACGGAAAATCAGCTGCCTTATCTCGATGTTCTGTTAACTAGACGGCGAGATGGCTCCATCCAGCGGCAGATCTAAAGGAAGACAACATGGGTTGGTCAATATACGAATTTTCACAGCTTTGTCCCCCTGAGATACAAGCGCAACTTGACTCGTTGTCTTACATCGAGAGCACGTCGAACATGCTCTGAAGACACTTTAGACGAGGAGTTGACATTTATACAGAATGTGTTGCGCGAAAATGGTTACCCCGACAGATTTATTTTAAGAAACCTTGAAGAAAAGCCAAAGCCGGTAGCATTGTTAACAGTGGCACAGAAGGAACGAACTCTTCATACGCCTGCCTTTCCAAGGGGACGCGGCTATAGAACGTTTAACTAGAAGTCTTGTTGATGCGATTAAATCAACTTTCGCCGCAGCTACGCTTAAATGTATGTTTACAACGGAACTACTCGTTCGTTCGCGAACCAAGGATAAGTTGCCGATGCTGACCGCCTCAATAATTATCTATCAGTTTGAAAGCGCTTGTGGCGCATAGTATATCGGTCGAACGGCGCGGCACCTGTCCAAACGCATGAACGAACACTGTCCGCGTTGGCTACATCGAGGTGGCACTGGAGCCATTAGTAGCCCTATCCTGGCTCAGATTGTCGACAGCGGATATCAAGTGGATCTAGAGCGTAACTTTAGAGTAGTATAAAGAGTTCCGCCACCCCGGTCAAAGGGTCAACGTCTCCGTACACTCGCAACGGCCGAATGGATTCGTATTCGATCATTCCGACCATCGTTATTCTCGCAACAGAAGTTAGTTAAGGCTGTTCAGCTTCCCTGGCCCGCAAAAGCGGATGATAATGAGGTCAATGGCGTGAGGTCTGGAAACCGGTAACTTTTAATTAACCCGTTTTCTATGTTTACCCTATGTTAATTATATCAACTATGTTGATGTTACTTTTTTAGCCCTATATATGATTGTATCGGTCTGAGGATGAACCATCTAAAGCAATTGCTCACCAAGCGGTCTCTTTGTTCTCATTTGCATAATAAATTACTTGAATCGGAATGTAACTCAACTGAATATTGGCCAGTCCGTGTATTTTAACCGATTCCGTTACCTCACTCCTCCATTGGTTGTCTGGCTCGCTCTGGTCGTTCTCCGTTTTCTCTGAAATGATTCTCTTAGCATATCTTCACTTTTCTTTTCCTCGCAATTTCACATTTTTACCTACCTCTAAACGCTGCCACCTTGCGTCATCCTCGCCGTATCTGCAACTATTTTCTCCTTGCTCCAAGCGAGAGAGCGCACAAGTCCCAATTTACATTGTTGTCACCATACTCTTTCAAATGCACTCGGTTACACTTAAAAGTCTTCCCTAAAATGTTATTTCATGTGACCCTTCACCATGTAACCCTACTACCATGGTAATTTTCCTCCGTTTGTGACTTTTATTTGTTGGCATAACCCAAACTTTCCCCATTTTTGCTCAGGTAATACACCTGCACCGCAGTCGTATTACCGTTTCTGGGTCAATTTTCGTCTTCTCAGGCTGTTCTCTGCTCGCTCGTGCTGTTGCACATTAAGACGCAAAAGTGTGGCGGATACGCGCAACATAGTTCCAGTCATTTGCCTGTAAATTTGGGAATGGTAAGTTGGTGACCGTCTTAGGGGACTTGCTCTACAGTTATTCCGCCCGCGCCAACTGACATCTAAGCTTGTAAATTATCGCTTTTTTGTCGTACTGGTGAGTAAATCGTTTTTAAATATAGCACTTTTGTAATATACCGTGAGTAAGTAATCTTTCTAGTTGTCACTGAATAAATCCACCGCCACGTTTCGGCATCGTCAATCAGGGGCACCACATGATATCTTTGGTTATATCACCTGTCGGCTTTCGTGTAAACGGCGTACGCAACGCTGTAATAAAAGGTGGAACTAAGCGTCATGATGTTCCTGCTTTGAGCCGTAGAACATGTTATCGTCTGCCACAAATATTACACCGTATACATCGTCCACCGCTTGAACCAATCGTATTTGAGAAATTGCAGTCGAAACCTTCAACTCAGATTGTAAACGCACACGATAAAAATACACAAACGATAAGGCAAATTAAGTGGGTAACTGGACTCTTTATTTAGATCCACATACTAATTTACTCAGTTTAGAAACGGTCACGCAGACCAAATAGAACTCTCTTAGTCGATAGCGTACTCAGTCGTAAAAATTATCTAAAAATAAGTGCACTGTTCCTTCGCATTTTCCCAAATATGCGGTACACACGGACGGATGCGGGTCACTAAATGCCCTTTCTCCGTGATAAGCTTGCAGGAAACGATCACTTTTAAAATTTGCAAACTCGAGACAAGGTATGTGATCAATGCCAAGAATTCTTGTTAGCACCTCCTGCAAAACGACAAACTTCAGCGGATGTGAAAATCCGTCTCTTGATTTAATCAGTTTGATTTTACCTGAACCCTGCGGATTAAGCTTAGAACCATTCCACATCCACAGACAATTCTGCTGAGATCGGATGCACACTCCGAGACAGTGCTTCTGGGATAGAATATTGGCAGTAGCCCCGTGTCTAGCTGGAATCGTGTGGTTTTGCCTTTGCGTAGACAAAGTGTTGTGGTACCCCCGATTGATGTTGCGAAATGTATGTTCTACCTCTGTATCGACTTTTTGAGCCCAACAGCACTTACATTGTTTGATTGGCAACAACTAGTACAGAGGTTCAGTTTACCAAATTTAAGGCTTCTCCGTCCCAGCGCCGAAAACTGTTCAAGGTTTATTCTTTGTCGCGCAACTCAAATTTTGACAGAACTATTTTCCCACCTTTGTAGCCTACGTCGTCTTTACTGCGGGAATGGCATCTACTTCTTTGTTAGTTGTGCGTTTCTTTTGTTGGTATTAGTGGGTCAACGAGGACACCATTGTAAATATCGATGCCATGATGTAGCGATACTGTGCGTTGTGCAGTAGCCAGTATATCGTACATTCGTCTGTGGTCCTTAAATGATCCGATCGTGTATGTGGCTGTCACCAACGTTTTTGTATAAAATGAGGACAGGAGCTTAACATTTCGCTCACTGCTGTACTAGGCGACGGAGTAATTAAGGCCTCTGCTGCACGTAAAGATAAGTTAACACTTATATATATCAGTGGTTTGGCATTCTCAAACTACAAGGAAATTTTCACTGACTGTCTAAACCAATGAGACCTTTGTCTGTCATAGAGTAATGTGTCGAAGAAACGGTGCGCGTTGTCCCAGGCTGCATGTCCAAATATCTTCAAAAATACTCCATCGGTTACTTTTCCAAACGTCCTAGTTAACATATCCATCGACAACTTTTTCAAGATGACTGCATGGAACCAATGGAAACGAAGTAGAAACTGGAACGCGTCGAATAACGATAGCAAACGTACCTTCTTGACTGTACCACTTAATTTCTTCCACTTTTGCTTCTCTCATAAACGGCAATTCTACGAGATGTTCCAGCTTGTTTAGTGCCTCCATTTGAAAGTCAGGGTAGCCCCATGGTGCGTAGCCGTGTTCCTTTAAATCAATTGTGAAGCGATATTTGCCATAAGATGATCGTTCTTGCTCCATTAATACATTAATTTCAGAATTCGGGAGCACTCGTTTTACCTAAAAATTGATCGTGTTTGTATTACTTTGCATAAATATATTTTCTATGGTTTATATGGCATAAACAATGAGGATCATTTTACTAAACTAAACCTCAATCCAAGCACTCAATGATTACGAACTTGTGTTACGTCACTGTTGACAATATACAATACAACTGCTGATATAACTATGAATGAGAAGAGGAAATGCAAGGTGCACTGCAAGCATTACTATACGAAGAAGCAACAGGCGCACGTAAGAAAAATTATTTTTCTTCTAGACAACGATGCCTGATGGCTGACCAAACTAATCAGGCGTTTGTGTGAACGTAGTGTGAACTACGCATCGCGCATATCTTTTACATTCAACTATAAATATTTTGCATATACACCTTAAGTAAATGTATAAAAGTTTGACTGTTGTTTGTTAAAATACAGATTACTTCGTTTTTGAATCCATTTTCGTCTTCTTCCCATGAAGGCAGAACAACGACGAATCCTAATGTAAAATTTGGAAAGCGAACATATTGCAAAATGATCAACAAGTTTGCTAAAATAGCACTGACAAGTTATCTGCAAATCATTTTCTGCGAAGAAATGCCTGCCATTATTTGACAATTATTTAACCAACTAGTCTTCATGTATACGAATGCATACGATCTTTCAACAAACTGGTTGAACTGAAAGATCGGCAAGCTTTAGGGTTCTATAATATTATCGGTAGTACTGAGACATGATTGAACACTGGAATTAAGGACGCTAAATATTCGTTACTGGGCATGTCGCTCATCGGGAATGATAAGCTCACAAATGGAGATGAATTAAATCTGTATTACAGAAGCTAATTGTATTATGGCCGTAAATATTCGCACTCGCATTTCCCCTACTCCCATTGATGCAGCTTAAAGTTAAAAGGCAGAGACACTTGCCTTATTTCCTTGTTATAACGCTCCCATTACTGTACACCCGAATCCGAACGCCACATAACGGCTGCTTTAAGACCAACCCAAAAAGGATTATACATTCACATCCGTACCATTGGTGTTTTTAAGTTACTATTTTCAGAAATCAATGTTACAATCATAGAAGAATTCAATGAAGTGTATAACGGATCGTAACAACTGCTCCTTTTACAATCACAGCACTTTGCTTAATTGATTCAGGACAGCTAACAAGCCATCTGTGTTGGACCTTGTACTTACCAACGAAGAGCACACGATTGTTGTGAGGTCTGCAAACCGTCCGTTGGGACGTAGACTTCACACAGTCATTGTTTTGACATATTGCTGCTGTGCAGAATATCGGAATGCTAACTAGGAGACCGTGCGAAACATCACAAGCTACGGCGGAGTAGCCCAGCTCTTCAGCGCTAAAATCTGATCGTTCCTTGTCAAATAACTGTCTGAAGTCGCGGGGCTAGATTTCGTTCACCAAGTCAGTCGGCTGCTTGCAGATGCTTCAGCTACAAGAGTTTATAAAATGTTTGAATCAGTTTGTATCATTAGGAGCAGAACTGAAAAAGGAGGGCGTTGTGTAACGCAGACTCGCGAGGGTGTAAAGAATCTGCAGAGACAGACGTCTGGGGCGTTACGTAGCCCATCGTAACCACTGCATTCAACTACTCAGAGTAAACGATGCCGCATATAATCATAACATCGCATAAACCTTCAGTGCTATCCACCAACTGCTGTACAATATACAAATGGCCAACGAAAGGAGAGTAAAACGTTTCCTCCATTCAGTACGGCCGATGGACCAACAAGGACGGCTATGGAAGCAGCAAATTGCTGCGGATGCCGTATGCATCCACGTTTCAGAGGGTCTTGCCACCAAGCGGCGTATAGCATTTATAATCTCGCTGCCAGGATTAACCTACATCTCTCTTACCTCGGAGGCTATAATGCTAAAGATGACATCTCTAGAAAACATTGCCGCGCAGATGCTGATACCATTTGTAAAGAGACACTGGAAGCAGCAAGCAAACTTTTGGGATATTTAGCTTAATTTTCCAGCGTCACTTAGGGCAGATCCTGGATCCTGCCATTTACAAGCTACGAATAATAAACTCTAATTCACAAATGTGGAATCAATCCTGATCCCTCCAACATTCGCCTATTATCCTCTATCCCTATACTATCTAAGTTCATGAATACATCTTTGCCGAAACACTGGTGTGTTATTTGGAAAACTGCAACATCAGCACGAGAGAGCAGCACGGCTTCCGTCGAGGGCCATCCTGCACAACAAATGTTCTAATGGCACGCATTGGTTGGATCGAATCAGTTGATGCTGGAGAAGGAATTGATGTGATCTCTCTGGATTTTTCAATGGTTTTTGATATTTAGACATGCCATTCTTAAAGAGAGCCATAGATAATTCCCGGCGGTCTAAGCTGAGAAAATATTTAGAGGAGCCAAGGGGGACCATAGGGGGCCATGCGGGGATTGATGAGTTGTTCTAATACAAACAACCAAATTCCATTTAACAATTTTCTAACAGTTTCTACGAGCACTAATCTCCCCTAGTCAATGAAAAGGATAACGCAAATGGCTGTTTACGTAGAGAATAAAAGCAAACCGGGCAGACTTTCTGTTTTCCAGCTTACGTATCTTCGTCAGACTTGCGCAGAAGTTGCCGGTCTCGCCCCAAGGATACAATCATTATTCCGTGACTTAGATTGCGCAACTAACCACTAATATTTCCTCAGGAAGTTGTTGCCTATCTACAGTGAACCAACTAATCTTTAATCAGGACACGTGTGCATCTACTAAACAAGCTGCAGTTAACCTAACGAAGGCTCGTCAAAACACTACGGCAGTTACTGCACAAAGCCGCACTGACACCAACTGAATTTTCCATATGACAACCACATTGTGACAACCCGTTTGCTGCTCAGTCCTTCTCTTTCTGATCCTAGTACTGTAGCGCTAGGTCATGCGCTTTTTCTAAAGTCTCAGCTCGCGTCTACGTCTTGGGCTACGTCACGTTAATCCGAAAAGTTCAAAACTCGAGTAGATGCCATTTGCGCTATTTCTGTTGAATGCTCATTCCTTCCGTCTAAGAGGCGAAAAAGCTAGGAAGCGTTAAAGAGCTAAGTTAAAGTCTTCGAAGTAGCGAGCACTTTTTCTACTGACATCACAATAGAAGTCCGGTTTCTTAGATAATTATAATGTTTGCAGAAGTTTACCTCTTTTAATACTCTAAATATTAAATGTTTGACAGCACGCTTTGGGCCTCTTGTTTGGCACGGACCGATATAATTTATTAGTTATGTTGTGAATTCTCCCGTGCAGGTTTCTTGAACTATCCGGCATTTTGGACCGCGTTCGTTTCTTCTGCCGTTCACTTTACAAGTTGTCCGCTTGCGATCTAACTTTCCTTAAAAAATATGCGTCCAGCGGAATTATGATACTAATGTACTTTTTGTTTTCTTTCTTGATTGGCTTTTGCCACAAAATTTTCTTCATTATTTTTCGTTATCCACAGTATTTTCGGTCATCCTCAGAAACCACTTTCAGGTTGCCTCTAACAGCAATTCCACAGTTTTACATTTCTAGTTGTAGCCAACTACATACGTTAAAATTATTCTTATCAAATATCTTGTATTAAAATATCACAGTCAGGAACTAATAAATTAAACCTACCATATTCGTCCAATTTTTTTCTATTCCTGATTTGTACTTAATACCTAATATTTATACATAACTTTATAGTAAAATTTTGTATTATAAATAAGGTTTAATATTTAATATGTATTCCTTACTGGTTTTTAGTTTTTAATTAATATTTATAAGGTAATACGCATGATAAATTTTCTATAAATATAACAGAAAGCAGTATGTAAATGTATAGGCAGAGATACACCCCTAATGTTTGTATGAATCCCCTACTCAGTAGTAATTATTCCCGGGTTTCAGCCGCTTCGTAAGTTGTTTTATATAATGCATATCTAGCAGGTAAATTACCTGTTCTAATGGTCTTGCTTGCTAACGCGTAACTTGTGACAAAGCGATGTGCTCATGCACATAATCGGGCGTAATGTCTTTCCTACCTTGTGCAAATAGAGCGAGTCCCGCACCTGCGTGCCTGCATGTCATTCCATTTAAATTGCTAGTATTACAACTTATTGACGTAACCACGTAGCAGGATGAGCAAGAGTATCCTTGCCTTACTTTGCACTATCAAAATCACTATCGCATTGCTGAAACTTCTTCCTGTCTCCCGGAATTTTCCCAGAATTTTTGAAACAGCCAATCTGGTTCATTAAAACATATCCGTTTCTTTATTTAGGCCTTGTTAATTAGGGACCAGTAGCCTGCGCTAACCGCACAGAGTCTCTTGATGTAATGAATTCGGTTACCTTGCTCTTGATTGTGACATCTTGTTTCCTTTCGATCGTTTTTTCAATTTATATGAGTCATCGTGTGTTTGTTCTCATGTCGAGTTTGTGAAGTAATCTAACAATCAAAACGTTGAATTATCTCATCTGGTGTCGTTTGTCGCCTTGACAATATGAATGCATCACAATTATGTTAACCCTTATTGGATACATCATGTAGCTCATAATATTTAACTGATTGGATGCAACATGCAGTTTTATAAAGCATTAGGCTGTATAAGCATAATAGTCACAAGTAACACTTGAGTCTTCGCATCTAAACTCAAGCGGACAGTCAGCATACATCCAGGAAAGTAATAGACGGTCTTTTCTTCCCATTGGGACCTGCTGGTATTCTACACCCACTGAATCCTGCCGAATTCGAACTCACAACATTATTCTAGCAAGCCACCGACTTCTGCTACTCAGACACAGACGACAGCAGCGGACTACCAAGACTGAAATGTAACGGCGATATGCTGCACATCCTCATGCACTGTCATGCATGTTATGAATTTGCAGTGAAAGTTTCGGCCTCCAGAATTATGACTTCGTTTGCAAGTCGCCAGCAATCGCGGCCGTATGTAAGATGCTAAGTCGACTACTGATTTGAGGTTTGGCTGGGTTTTACTGTGAGAAACCTTCACAAAATACCCATGAATCCCCATTTTACTTGAAGGTATTAGACTCAACGGCGTTCAAATTTTCGTGTGAAAATTTATAAATGCATTTCTCATTTTGGACTTGAAATTATACGTGGTCAATTGCAGCAGTAGCATCAACTTAAAACATTTCGTTTGCGTATCCGTTGCTAGATAGAGTACACAACATGTGTTACATTATCAATGCTGATGTCAAAACGGGTTTTTAGTCTGGCAATACCACTATGCAAGCAGCGGTTTTATTCTCTTAAGGCTAAAGACGGCGACGAACAGAAGAATAAGTGAGCTTACTACATCCGAATATAATCAAATAATATATAAACTGGAATTGGTGATCTTAGTTTTGTTAGATCTTCACTTTTTTCGCTATTCCGAATTAACCACCCAGAAATTTCTCGCAAAAGTTCTAGCCCAGTACATTAATCATTGCCGATAGGAGAAATTACCAGGAAGCTAAAGCAGCAGTTTGTCGCCTTGTTTGAAGATGGTCTCGGCCACTGCACTAACTTCAAAGCAAAGATGTGTCTTCGTGAAGGAACCAAGCCAGTCTTTAGAGCAATAAGCGGTACCGTATGAATTGATGACAGCAGTTGATCAGGAGCTCGACCGACTGGAACGAGCCGGTGTCATCACCCCAGTGAACTACTCTTCATGAGCTGCGCCGATCGTGGTTGTGAGAACGCTGAACGGTAAAGTGCGAGTTTGCGCCAATTTTTCGACTGGCCTGAATGCCGCATTGGACGACCATCAATGCCCCCTTCCGATACCAGAGGATATCTTTGCCAAGCTGAGTGGTGGGAAGTGTTTCGCCAAGCTCGACTTGTCCGATGCCTAACTCCAGGTTGAGGTTGATGAATGCTCAAGAGAATTGCTGACCACCAACTCTTATGGTGGCTTGTACCAGTACAACCACCTCCCTTTTGGCGTGAAAACAGCACCAGCCATCTTCCAGCAGCTGATGGACACCATGCTCGCGGGAGTTTCTGGAGCCGCGGCGTACCTGGATGATATCATTTTAATGGGTCGGACGGCAGAAGAACTATTTCAGCGGCTCGCTGAAGTGTATGAACGTATCCAGTCATATTGTTTACGTATCAGCGAAAACAAGTGTACCTTTTTTCACCAAACATCAAGTTTCTCGGTTTCATTCTCTCAAAAGACGGGCGTCACTCGGATCCACAAAGTATCCGAGCTATTCAAAAAATGCCCCCACCTGTGGACTTGCAGTCGCTGCGTTCAGTCATTACAGGGCTTTTCTGCCCAATCTACATCACCTGCGTACCCCGTTGAATAAGTTGCTGAGCAAGGGCCAAACCTGGAATTGGACGGCAGAATGCCAGACTGTGTTTGAAAGGGTCAAGTCATTGTTGGCTTCAGATTTACTCCTAACTCATTTTGATCCTTCCCGGGAAATTGTCCTTGCCACAGACGCATCGAGTCTTGAGATCGGTGCCGTAGTTTCCCATACGTTGCCAGATGGATCTCAGAAGGCGATCGCACATGCCGCCAGGACGCTAACAAAATCTGAAAGAAACTACAGTCAGCTCTAGATGGTGGCATTAGCCATAGTGTTTGCTGTGAAGAAATTTCACAAGATGTTGTATGGTCGCCGCTTCAAACTCTTGACGGATCACAAGCCGCTGCTGGCTATTTTCGGCTCGAAGAAGGGAATTCCTGCCTAAACAGCCAATCGACTCCAACGCTAGGCACTCACCTTGCTGGGCTATGATTTTGAAATCCTTTATCAGTCAACGAATTCGCTGGCCCAAGCAGATGAGTTATCACGCCTCAATGATTCCCAGCAGCAAGAACACGAAGACACCATACTTGCCTCAGTTGAGATCGAACCTGATGTCAACTTCCTGGTGAGCGAGACACTACATGGTATGCCAGTTACGGCCGATGCTGTGCGGACCGAAACGCTTCTAGACACAATCTTGAAGAAGGTGACACACTTCCACAGAACCAGCTGGCCACGTCCGTGTTCATCTACCAAAATGCAGCAGTTCTATCAGCGAAGATATTCGCTTTCCATTGTGGACGGTTGCATCATGTTCTCAGACAGAGTAGTCATCCCGCATGCGTTGCAACAAAGAGTGCTGCGACAGTTCCATGCAGGACATCCAAGGCTCAACCGAATGAAAGCGCTTGCCAGAAGTTATGTGTATTGACCGTTTATGGACAGGCAGCTTGAGCAGCTAGCTAAAAGTTGTGGCAAGTGCGCTACCGCCTCAAGGGTACCGCCGAAGACTAAACTCCGCTCATGGCCTAAACCAACTAAACCTTGGAGTCGTGTTAATGTCGACTTTGCAGACCCAATCAATGGTCAGAATTTTCTCATATAGGTCGACGCTTATAGCAAGTGGCCCGAAGTGTTCTTCATGAGAAGCACGAAAACCAGCGCAACCGTCTCTAGGTTGCGACAAATCTTCAGCAGGTTCGGCTGCCCTGAAACATTGGTGACGGACCATGGAGCACAGTTTACTTCGGCCACATTCAAGGAATTCTGCCAACGTTGCGCCATCAAACACGTGCGGTCTCCACCATTCCACCCACAATCGAATGGCCAAGCGGAGAGGTTTGTGGATACATTCAAACGCGCTCTCCTCAAATCAAGGAGGGAGCGAGACATAAAGAAGGTGATCGACCGTTTCATATTTCTGCATCGATCTACACAAAATTTACAAACACCGGGTGGAATATCATCAGCAGAGGCAATGATGAAGAGAAAACTTCGCATGCCATATGATGCAGTTCGGCCATCCTCAGAGTCCATGGCTGGCGAAAGGAACCTAAAGATGGAACGTGATTTTAATCGGCGGTTTGGTGCCAAGCAACGCTCGTTTAGACCGGGTCAGCCAGTACTTGTGCGTGATTCTCGGGGTGGACACGCGAAATGGACGCCAGGCACGCGCCAGCGCAAGCGCGGAAGCGTCATTTACGACGTGCTTGTTGGAACGCAGGTATGCGTACGCCATGCAAACCAACTGCGAACAACAACGTGTTGGTCACACCAACAGAATCCGCCAAGCTTCCACTTGACCTGTTGACAGACAGCTTCAACTCGCCTACAGAGCCAATAGAAGAACCAGTAGAAGAATAGTACCAGACTGCAGAGCACGGAATTCGAATCCAGAAAGCTACAGCCAAGGCGATGCACCGGTAGGCGAGGAATAACTTCCAGGAGGCTTCAGGTTATTCCCCGGCTAGCATCATACACAACGGCAGCAGCTTCAGGAGGGGAGGTATCCGGGAATCAGATTAAAAAAAACATAAAAAAGGGAAAATATATAATGATGATTGAAAGCTGGGCTGAAGGGAATCGCCTACCCCGTGCGGTCGATCAGGCAATCGATCGAGCGGACGAATGCGTTTTCAAACACCCGGCTATTTGGACTTTTGCCTCAGAGTTGAGAGGACAGCGTTTTCGGCGGCATTATCTGAATACGTTGGCAGAGTTTTTGTTAAAAAGTTTTTCGTTGTCAAGACTGTTGGAATTTTGATTTTCCTCCGGCTGGGCTAGAATTTTTGCGGAGAAATTTCTGGGTGGTTATTTCGGAATATCGAAAAAGTGAAGATCTAACAAGTTTAAACTATATTTAGCATCGCTTTTAATAACATAACAATGATGGCCATTACTATGTTAAACATGACGTGACTCATTTGCAAACAATCACAATTCTCTGCATGTCCTTAAAGCCTTTCTTAATAACACAGAATAAAAGCAGTAACACATGTAGGATTTGTTCATTTGTGAATGGAGAAGTCAATAACTAATCAGTTGACTTCAAATTCTAAGGTTGAAATTTTCTATTATCCTATATATAACTTTATATGATTGACGTTCATTACCACATATTTTCAACATCGAATAGGCTGGTGTGAACGTCATGCACGGGGTATAACAAGAAGAACAGGGACTGAAATTCACATATGATTAGTTACGCAACACCTTTAATAAATGCACCTTTCAGTGGTTGTTTTGATTGACAATTTATGTGAGACTCTCTAGCCATTAACTATTTAACCCTTATTTAAGGACAATATTTCTACAGGGTCTTCACCACGAAACTAACACCACAACCGAACTGTCAGTAATTATTAAGGTTAATTCAATTTGCTGTCGCTGTAACATCTGAGTAATGAAGTGCAGTGAGTTCGAACTTCGGACATTTAAAGTATGTAAACCTTGCTTAATAATCTGATGTTAACCGATTGCATTTAATTTGAGAATTGCGAGCTTCTGTCTTTCTATGCGTCATGGTAGCGAAACGATTACTGAGTAACAAAAATTAATGACTTACGAACGCTTCCCGTATTTACGCTTATGTCTGTAGAAAAGTCATGTAAAGTCATGTAAATGAATTTTACAACATCCAAATGCGTAAGTCATAGGCGATGAAAAATCCGACATCCAAATTGTGGTGCTATTTAACCACCAAATATATTAACACTAGCTAGGTGAAGGCGTCGCCAGTGTTAGTTTCATGTACACTTGCTTATTAACATATTAATTGTGAACCTAATGTTTCTATAGTCATATACTGAATACTAGGAAATTTCATATTCGCGAGTTCCGAGCTTGGATGGAACAAAGGCATCAGAAGCAAGGCGGTACACTTAACCCACGCTTCGCTGCCACGCGGTCACCGCAAGTTGAGAGCGAGAGGGATATATTACGGGACCGCTCACATTTACGCAGGTTCGAACCGGTGCTATTTTGTCACAGGTCAGTCGACTTCTCTCTCCGACCATTGAACGCCATGGATGTGACAAGCGGGAGTTTAGCAACTCCGCCAGTTACCAAGGCCAAACACAGACAAGGTTGAACAATTGTAACTTGAATGAGTCTCTACTATATTCCCAGCGCTGTTGAAATTGAGACATGCAAATAGCAGTATACAATTTTTCTAGCTTAGACCTGCAGTCTTCCCAACTTCAGATATCGCCTCGTTCTTCATCAGCTGTTCACCAGGAACGTTTTCTAAAATCACTTCTTCCAAGTTTATTTTATCTGTAACTAATGAGCTTTACAAGTTTAACTAACTGACCGGGTTTATGATTGACCTGACGGTTTGAAGCTAACAAGAGCGCAGGTAAGCTATGATATATACTTTAAGTCGAGCTCAACCGCGGTATGTTACTAAAAGTATTTCAACCAACAAACCCATGCGGATGTGCTTTGCTGAATCGGTCTTACAACCTGTCGAAGGACATTCATTTCGGAACTAAAATACGAAGTACAATGTGCCGAGTGACCAGCTGGTTCCTAAAGGAAAATACCGATTTCGGCCTTATTCTTTTAACTTTTTGTAGGATGATGCGCTTACAAACCCACTCACTGATTTGTTAAAGGCAAAACATCAACGCCCGATCCGCATAAGGTAGAATGTACAGCGGATCGTATCCTGGCAATTTCGGTATTGTTACCTAAATTTGAGATGAATGTGGTAGCTCCGTCAGGCAAGGATGAGCCTTGGGTTCGGTATATTATATTGTGCTCGAGAAAATCTGTTTGCCGCTTACCAATCCATTGTGTGGCCTGCATTTAGCGGCGCAAACGATTTACAAATTATGATATAAGCAATAGTGGATGGCAGGTTCCTTGAACTTGTGCAAATTCGTATATTCAAGCGATATTGTTTTACCAATTAGGCCACGGTTTTTACAAGTATTGAACGAAATCAATTTTGGTTAGCTAGCAGCAGGTTCCAATGCAAGCGATTATGGAGATGGATTGCTCTCTTATTATGCACCAAAATATTACACTGTCAACCACTGAATGGATGTGTGAACCTTGGATTACACAGTGTTATTTACTGTGATTACCAACTAGATGCAACGAGTAGGCTGTACGCTAGCACCCATATCGCTCTTTGATTAACGCGGACATTAATCACAGAATCAACCCATCGCTTTTAAACTTAATGTATTCAGTGTGAATCTTCACGAATGTATTCACATAACATGCGTTTTAGAGATTCAAAAAAAGCAATAACGCCAATCCAAATCAAGCATTCCGTTTCACAAAAGGAAGGCAAATGACTTTTCTATACTCTGAACCTAGTGGTTAAAAATGACACTGTGATCACTAAGGCTCTAATATTCTTGAGCAACGCTTGGCACATCGGTAAGTAATTTCAAGCTGGATTTATTGTACCCGCTGTGTGGCTGGATTGAGACAAGCAATCCTTAATCCGAACTATGTTAATTTCGAGGTAAAAATTAGTCAATCAGATACGGTCCTTGCAATCGGAATTATTGAGGTATATTTCAACGTAAACCGAGGTCTTAACAGAGCTTGCGTGTCGCAAGGAAATTACACAACGGATGCTGCAAGTCCATCTTTGAAACTGTTAAATAGTTTGAGCAGCACTGCATCTATAATCGTGCAGACGCGTCCCATAATGTTACGTACGCATGTTAGTGGTTAATGCAATCTAAAACAAACGTTTAGATTTTTCCATTTTTTAACTTATTGACCTCAAATATAAATGACTGAACTGCACTTGTGATTGCACAAACGGTACAAATCTTATCAACGTAACCGCGTATGAAGTTATATTTCCCTAGGTAATTTTTTCTTCATTCATGTGCACTGTGACAAATGATGCGTACCTGATGAGAACATTTCCTTCTTAAAAGGGGAAAGGATTATTGTTCCACTTTCGCTTTTAAAAAATTCGTATTTTCCCGTAACCATCCTTTTTGTATCCAAAACGCAGTACAGCCGCGCATTGAATCGATCATATGACCAAAATTGGAGGTTGGGTTGTATGAATCGCTCGATGGTGGTTACTGCCGCAAGCTGCAACGGAATGAGATAGAAGAAATTAAAATGATCATAAGGATAACAGAAAAATGCAGCATGTGCTTAGGTAAATATGGCGCATAGAATGAACCGCTAAATGGGCACTGCTGTTTTCCATTCATTGTGTAGAAACTCGGATTAGCTTTATTGTGTTTTGAATGCACATGGATGTCATAATTGTACAAGAAAACAAAACCACTTTTTGTTTTAGTAATATCCCGGAAAAATTTCATTTCCACTAGTGCACAAACGGGCACAAGATTTGTTTTTAAACTTCAGTTTCGTTGCCAAAACCATCAGGAATTTTGTATTCAAATTGACACTTTCGGGAAAGAAGCCAAAAATGTATGGGTGCCTTTATTCTCTACTTCGCTAACCTTATCTATTTTTATCTGATAACGCTCTTTTCACACGATTACTTAACTGCAATTAGTTTGGTGTTTACTTTGTTATCTCAAACATGAGCTCTTTATTTTTTGAGTACTGTAAATTGTCGTGGATAAGCGAATCCGTACGTAAGCCGACAGTTAGTTTTTAACGCCACATTTGTCTAAAATTGCAAGTCTCCGTATTAACCGACTCCCATAATAATCAGATAAAAAAACGAAACTTTTTATAACGCTTTTTGCCTAATCACTACCTGCTCTCAGTTTGTGTTGAGATCTTCATTAGTGTGGATTAGAGCCCTCAGAACCATTAATTTAACCACACTAGACAGTACTTATTTGATGTCAAGTCACACGAAGTAGGTGAGACACGACCATTTGGGGTAAGTTGAAAGGGTATGTCAAACACCGCCTCGCATTGTCGGGTGCCTCGTGCACCCGAATCGCAGTAGAGAAGCGGGTGAAAGGGAAGTTCACGGTCAGTAGTGGATGACCACTTTGTGCGTTTAATGCATTGGGTTGACTAGCATATTATAGTGTATACGCGCTGTAATTTAAAAAACGAAAATAGCGCTAACGCGATATCACGTGATCCAGGGGAAAGAGAATGTGCCCACAAATCGTGAGATGTGCAAAAGACGTGGAAAACTGAAAAATGTCTAGACAGAAGCAAGGTGCATATGCTGCTGGCTTTAAATTGAAAGATATCGCGTTCGCCGGAAAGAATATAATTATATGGCTGCAAGCCATTTCACGGTGAATGTAAAGTAATTAAGAGAATGGCGAAAGTAAAGGGCTTAATGTCATAATGCCTGTAGGCAAGAGAGCAGCGCGAGGTAGAAAAACTATGCTTTCTGCACTGGAGAATAACTAAGCCAAGGTTTATGGATTCATGGCAAATCGTGTCAACTGGTATCCAAAAGAACGTTCGGACCATTATGCTCAAAATGTTAGCAACTCCAGTATTCTAGCCCTAAAATCCCGTGTATGTTGCTGTTTTCTTCTGTTCGTGTAATCGTTTTATGAAAAGATTCGGCATGTGTCTAGGGACCCCTACAAAACCCATCCAGAAACTGCCGAAGAAATTGGACAGAAAAGTTGAAGATTGTCAAAGTTTCATTAATCAACTGAGAAAGCAATACGAATTTGAACCGTATCATTTACAAAATTTCTGAGTAGAGCTACATATTCTAGCTCAATACACGGAGGAAGTAATATGTGTCGCCTATTTTCTGAAATGCTAGTACGTAATTCTCTCGCTTTTGGCCTATATACAATGGCGTATAATCTTTACATGGAATTTTGTTAATGCAGTTAGTAGTTTTATTTAAAGGGAGTGAAGTTTTCAGATGCACAAGCGTTGACCATAGCGTTTGACCCCTCTGGAAAACTACAGTTAGCTATGCCTTATTCATTACTCTCCGAATGGCTTCCAAAGATCCATTTTATACGGAATACCCGCTGTTGCCATCCACAATGTGGTTGGTGTTGCGCTTGTGTTGAGATATTTATGTAGCTATAGTTTCACTAATCCTTTCGGACACCCGCTAGCTACTAACGTTTTCATCGCCTCCCAATGCGTTGTTTTCTTATATTCTTCCTCTGTGCACGGAGCACTTGCTCTGTGTAATAGTGATGATGTTGTTCCCGCCTACAAGTGCTTCGGGTGGCTTGACCTATAGCTAAGTACCCTATCTGTGTCCATTGTTTTGCGATACATTGTCGTTGTTAACGTTTCTTCTTTCCTATGGAAGAGACATTCAAGGAACGGAGGTATACTGCCCTGCGACTCAAGTTGCTTGGCGAAATTTATCGCATCGTCAATGCAGTTCAAATTGTTTAACAATTCCACTTTGCTATCTTTTTTATAATCGCAAAATTGTCATCCAGGTTGTGCCACCATATTTCAGGGCAGCACGAAAATCTGATAGTGCCTTCTTTGCAAACTCTTCCATGTATATATTGGCTTCTACGGGGATATCGGTGATCCCACGTCCAGACCCTGCTCTTGGGGAAATATTCAAGGCTGGAGAGTGAAATAAGTCATGTCGAGACACAAAGCTATCCCCTCGGCTAGTTGAGCAACAGCAAGTTTTGTTCTGTCCTCTAACTTGCTGTCCCTTATCAAACGGCTTCTCGCTGATCGAAAGGCCTTAAACTTGGGTACATTTGGGAATAAGCTAACATCAAAGCTGAGCAAATATTTGTCCAGTTTCATACTCACCCTTCACAACATTCACGCAAACTCATAAGTTTAGACAAACGTGCTCGTTCTCCCTGTTAATGGTTGTAGCAGGCTTGCCAGGAACGTAGCTACTTCATGTGTGTGAGGGTCTATGCAATCCACTACAAGTCGTAAGGGGACGTTGGACTTGTTTATCTTTGGGATACAGTAAATTCTAGGTAAAATATCTGACTTCGAAAAAAGGCTGTACTGCTTGCCTAATCCTAAACTGTCCTTCACTGTCTGTATGTAACTACGGACATCTGATTTCTTATTACACATTACCTATGTAGCCCTTTCCTGCTCAATCACTTTGTATGGTCCCGTGGTCAACATCTCAATTAGGTTTTTTATATAATCCGTAATCTTCCCTAACATTGTTATTTGCCTTCATCCGCTCTTGTAATTACAATACTAGTGACCACTTTCAGGGCATTTAATGCTGCGTTCTGCTGAAGCAGGATTCGATTCTGCCGGCTGTTGACATCCAATTACATTTGCCATTTGTGGGCGGATGCCGGCACATTTTTAACGGGCAAGCTAGTCAAAACAGGTTCAACACCAGGAAATACATCTTCACTTAGTTTAGATTTAGTTTATGGTAAAATGCAGATCCTTTTTTAAAATGCTACGCTCTGTTAAGCTTAAACACTAACTTACTTGTTAGCAACTCTAAGATAGTTGCTATTAAATACAGGCTTAGCAGTACGACTATCGGCTTTAGCAAGTGCAGCCACCAAATGTTGAACTTGCTTATCTGCCTGTTCTTATACTCCCGTCCACTTGCCAACTTAGCTTCGGAGACTTTAAAGAAAGTCTGTCATTATCAGTCTGTGCCACTGCAGTCTGTAAATCTTAGCTCAGCTGACTCTCATGGAGGCAAATTGCAGCCAGACCTCTAGTTGTTGCTTAGTTTCATTGTCTGAGAAATGCTTTTCCTGCTCCGAATGCCATTCGTGCGCGATGCGTGAGGAATCCGGAGGATTATCGATGAGGGATATGGAAATAATATTCTTCTTCTGTCACCCGATGTTAAAACCCGGTGATTTTCCCCGTTGGCTTCGATGCCAGTTATGCGCATATATACTCGTTAATTTGTGAACACGCGGTCCGTGTATCTACCCGGTCGTCTACCAAGCCTCCTGCAATGATTACTTCCCGATCGGGTCCAAATGTGGTGTTACCAATATTTTAAGCATTGCTTAACCATACCAAAGTTCTCAAAACGTAAGAGTATTAGGCCCAAAGGAGAAGAGATTTTATGGAGCTCATGACCTGTAGTAACCTTCTAGAATCCCCCATCAATTTCCTTTTACCAACTGTAGCTTATTTGTCTACTGCATATTACTGCAACGCCAAATATAGTTTGCGAAGGCTCCTTCTTCTATCAACGTATTAAGGACTCACATATACGCCGACTCAATCGACTGCCTCACAAGTATAACGCATTCAGTAGTCGCTATAATTGAAATGTAACACACACGAGAGCTCAACGGTTTCCATTTGGCGCAGGACAAAGTGCTGTGAGAGGAGATGCCACTGACAAACTTGTCACTAGGGAGGTCGAATTTCAGTTGACCTTGATTTTTGCTTATGTAATTGTCGTTGTGACTCAACAAAGTTTCACTGGTTGCTTGCCGAAGAATACTCGTCCGTCTTAGTTACATAGCCTAATGCAGACGACACAACGGGCAAACCATCAGTAAAATTAACTCTGACGGAAGCATGCAATATATATTTTGCAACTGTGTTGCACTGACATAGCCCACATGATATATTCGTAATGGAGGAGCATATGAGCGGCCTTCAATAAAAGAAATTATTGGTAGAACACTAAACACACCTTTTTTCTTCTTTCTACCACTAATTCATTTACGGTTCCATCCAATTTACTTGTCTGCTTTATAATTCACCGCGTAGATATGTTACCCTACCGGCCGCATCTGTGCGTGTGTCTAGTCATAGTAATGGATATGGACGGTTATGACCGATATAAACAATCGTTGTTAGGATAACCACACGAATGTCAATACTAAGCAAGTGTATGCTCGTAGACCTAAAGAGCAAATTAAGTGTCATTTTACGTTGTCTTACCGAGGTGTATTAAGAAGTTATGCACACGTGTTCAGTCAAATATCTCTCGTCCGACCTAACACTTGGTATCTTTCATTTGATTATACTTAGGTCGAAGCAACACCGCAGTTACATTCACTAGACACAAGAGCATAACTTTAAAATTTAGATGGAGGTGTCTCAACAGCTCACCATAAATTAATTCATGAAGGCCCATTTGCCGAAAGGCACAAATGGACGTCACAGACTGGCATCGCAGATGCGCAGTTGAAAATGCAACTGAGGTGCTCAAAGCAACCAACAGATTTGCCAACCGCGAAGCAAGTTTCACTATTTTAACTGTAGCACAGCTTTCTAAATTCGGCGGTCTATGACATGGTCAAACTACCTTATATTACTGGAATTGGTGCATCTTATTGGGTGTCATAAGTAACAGACACTGATTGTGTAACCATAGTTCGTCTAGTCTCAATCAGAAGTTCTAACCCGATATGTTTGTTCATCGATGAATAGTACGTTACGAATATCATTCTATGGTGTCATGCGATTCCCATAGGACCCTAGTGTCAACGGAGCATATGCACGGTCCGGAGCTCACAGAGTTTATTTGCCCTGATTGTTGAGATCATATATGCATTCGTTTGATCGCGTTCATCCAACGCATGGGAATTTCTATTGAATAAACTAAACCCTATGTCCAATGTTAAGCTATTATCGCGCTCTAATGAAAAATTGTTATTGATTATCCCCCAAAGATTGTTCTGGCTCATAGATCACCGCTTTCACCAGTTCCATTTTTTGCATAATATGAGATCAGCATTTATACTGGCGCAAGTGACCACGAGAGCTTAGTTGTAGTAAACTTGTTTTCGGAATATATGGTATCTGCCAAATTCAGAAAGTGTGCAACTTTTAATCCATTCACTGAGTATGAGAAAAGCGTATGTGCAATGGCGTATGTGCCGATCACAAAGAACATAGATTAAGACACATGAAAGAATCCTGAATGAAGTTGATATGCACCCGATTTCATTAGCTTAGCATTCAAAGATTTTTATTTTGCTGAATAAATGATGATTTATTCTGAAGTTCTTTTTGGGATACCTCCCATGACACGTCGAAATATATTTATAATGGAAAGGTGTCGTATCTAAGCTCTCAGAATTCCTTTAATATAAAGCTCCAAAATAATTAAATTTGCCAAACTACCAGTAACCCATTGTAAGTATATGCGGTTGCGTTCTTCCCGTTCGGCTAGATGCCTATGGTTTGGCGCAGGATTATTTCAAGTATGGTTTCATCAATGTATATTGATTAAATAATTAGAACGTTATAACCCTTTGGATGCGCGTCAACTGCAAAATATAACAACTGAGTGCTGGTCAGAGGGGAGGGAATGAAGATATGAAGCAAAGGCGATTAGTGCCATTATTGTCAGTAGCCCAATTCGATGGACCATGAGCAGTCATACAATCATTGGCACAAATAAACGTAGGTAGTTTATTGGCATTAATCACCGCATTCATAAGCTTGTTAGACTGCGTTTATTCTAATGGGACATGCTCAGCTGTCTCAAGCAATTCGAATCTGCTTGTTTTGCGGCAACATATGAATGAACCTAAACTGCCTTACCACGTATATTTCGATGAGTAATCAAGTGCGGTCACTTTTCTTTTACTGAACCCGCAAATTATCGTCGCACATGCGTTTACTATGATCTTAAGGATTACTTTCACACACAACTTGCGGTACCCAGACCTCGTAAACTGTGCCGTACCCACAATACTCCAACAAATTATAACTGCCGTACCCGTCCAGTACTGAACCATAAACAGGCGTTCGTGGTTTTTTAAAGGAAATATTTAACGGTTTTCTAGTATTTTTACAGTCAAGCCTGTTGGCTGATTAGCCAAGGCGCAAATTAACAGCTCGTAGTTAACCATCTCCAGTATTGTTTTGCGTATTTTTTCTGGACTTTGTAATCTGCCTGCTAACAGTTCTTTTGGTCCTTAGATATACACAGGACCTAATGGTTGTATATTGGTTAGGAATGAACTCAAATGAGAAATTCACCAATCAGCGAGCGGACGGATTGAGGTGACAAGGAGGCCGCGCTTAATCCTTTGAAATAAACCGAAAGACTTCTCCGATGACATGGGTTTTGGGCAATGTTAATTATCCGTGGCCACGCTGAATTTTGTATCCCAGAAAACCTGCAAAGAAACTGCAACTGTTGTGCTTGGGACAACTCTTTTGGAGCCAATACTCTCTGCCGCACATGCGCTAATGTTCTATATAGTTGAACGCTCCCACCTCAATTGCTCAACCTGTTAGCAAGCATGGTGAGGTTTTACCACGAAATGTAGTGTTTCCCAGTTCACTTCATTAATTTATTTAAACGCCGTGAAATATCAACACTTAGCAGCGGAACGGCCCCCATCGCGCAACAACTGAAACCTAGATGGTGATCCGGATGTATTTGGTTTTACTAGACTGTAGGATTATAATTTACACAAATTCCATCACAAACACACTACTGACGTTAATTCCGATGAGCTAAACTTTGTCAAGGAACAAGACATTTTACCAATGGAAACCAACGCAGTATTTCTGAATGGGCTGCTTTCACCACCGCATAAACATTTGAAGTCACCAAGATGTGTAGATTTTGCGGCACATGAACCTCTCTAAATAATCCATACCTAGGCTACTGTGTTAACTTTAAAAAATCCAATGCGATGCTGAATTGTTCATTCTCCCTGGCAGGGGAGGCCACATTTAGATAAAAGTGTTTAGGACGATTGCATATAATTTATTTTTGCTGACCTTATGTGAAGTAGCCTAATCACCTGAACCGCTTCCGAAGCAACTGTAGAGAAATCAAACATCGTGCAGTGCAGTGCGTTTGGGGATAAAGGGTGCTCCTTGTTTTCTCCACTGCTAGAGCTAGATGATTCCATGTGTGAGCATGTATTTTTCCACCATAATGCGCGCAACTGGTTGGCACTCGATTTTATTACAATGGTTTGCTGCTACTCAGGGAGTAATATTGATGAGTAGTACCATCTGGTTGTGTCTCAACTGAGGAGAATAATGCATGTATATGTTTTAGGACGTGCATTAAATGTTTGACCCTTTGCACATCATTTCTACTAACTTTACAATTTTTGTAATTCTGATGGCAGCAAAACTGTGCTATCTGCCTAACTAGTAAACCTATCGCTGAATTTGTTGGAGGAAGCAGAACTCATAATCACTCGGTTAGAGAACTGCGAAAGCATTAGTAGCGTTATAGTGTAAAACCAATTAAAGACCAGTTGCATTTTAACGTCTGCGGCTTAAGAAATTGCAATACAAGTTGTATCGGACAGAAAAAGTAAAGACTATTTGATTGAAGAAATAAAAGCATTAGTTGTTACGTTAGTAAATTTGCCACTTTTTAACATTCAAATCAAGATCAAACTTCATGCATTTAGAAGAGCTATTATTTTAATCCACTGCACAGCTTTATTACCCGGATGAAATACATGATGTTATTCAAGTTGCACTCAAACAAAAGATGAGCAGATGAGTCGAACACGAAACCAGTGATTATGCCTTCAGGTAAAACACAGTGTGCATAATTGATCCAAAAACTTATAAAGCTGTGGCAAATTAAATTCTCGTTTTTATATTAATTATTCATTGCAAAATTTACGATTATAAATTGAGGTTCAGAAGCTGACGAACTGTGTTAGAATTTGAACAGTCCCACTTATGTTTACCGCAAAAAGTTTTCCTCGATTACCAACGAGCATGTATAATATTAATGTCAGACCGATTACTTATTTACCAACTGTGCTAGAAGATCACAGTCAATAATAAGTCAATAATTGTGCAGTGACGCTTGATAGTTGATTGCTTTGTACGGATTAGGACAATCATTTGTGTGATTGGACATCAACAGCGCTATATCAATATTTATTGTGGTGCTCTTGGCTAATTACAGTGGAAAATATGCATATGCCTTTTTAGGTTAATTTAATGTTGAATATTTATTTCAAGTATTAATAGACAAATATGGTATATTAGGAATACATTTGAGGCATACACTTGCATTCGCTGATTAGCAGAATAAATTTAGAATGCGATGTGATTTGTAGAAATTATGCCTTCTGAGGTTTGAATAAGGCAGTTCCGAGTAAAACATGTACGTAGGTTGATATTTTCAATGTATACAAATAAAACGTCTGCGCAAAGCTTATGTGCTGAATGTAGTATACGTACATGCCACTATACTCCGCATTCTATTGAAAGGTCAATAGTTTCATGCTTTTGACACTACCCTACTTATAGTTAACAACCCAAATGTTTGTTTATTTCAAGCAATATTTACGAATATTCTCAGCGCTAAATCTTGTGACTTACCTCTTCAGAACACACTTTATTGACAGTTTCAATGGCGTGTTTTGTTTCTAGTCTCTCTTGAATTTTCGAAGCATCCATGATAATGATTGATAGATCGGCTTCAAAATGAAAGGGAAAAGGTTGCATGAAGAATTAGTCTACCAAAAGGCGAATTAGGAGCACTTGTAACGCTTTCGTCTTAACTTAAGTGAGAAATCACCGACCCTGCTTAAAAATGTTTACTAGCCTCAAGGTTTTACGACAACATTCCGTCCAATTACTTGTTCTATTTAATGTGGCATTTGGCAAGTGTAGAAACAATTTCTCAACACTTTGATGCGTCTACATTCCTACTTACTGAAGCCTACAAACTAAGCGGTTAAGTTCGGCAGAAAATTATACATGTAATTATAGATCATTGTATTGTTGAATACATGGAAAATACTTACTTATATTTTCATTTTCCAATTGCAAGGACAAATGATACAGAAATAAATGTTTGTAGCTAAGCTTGATTATTTGTTATTTGAACTGTTGGCTAATCTTGGTAAATAAATTGCCAACTCAGGAGATCAGTTTATCTAACGTATACAAGTTGTTTTATTGGGTCAGTATATCTCGCTTGTTTTCTGATAAAGCGTTTGATGCCTACCAAGCTCAAAGATAGAGTAAAGGAAACGCCGATATAATATCTACCTAAATGCTTTCGCACAGATGGATATCCAACATAGGAAGGGCAGATACGATAGTCCAAATTTTAATTTCTGATATTTCCGCTTATTCTCAAGGGACATATGGTGGTAATTTCGATTTAAATATTGACCTAAACACTGACGGCGCTGTCGCACTCATCGGTCGCTCCAGCCTGTTTGTGGATTATTTATAAAAAATTTTCTACGCACCGTTGTACTTATATGCATTCAGCAGGATTTATCGGCTATACAAAATGGGGAGTATCTTTTGGATGATAGCCCTGACGTCTGACCCTTGTCTGCGTTTGCGTCTAATTTGTCATCGTAATTTACGAGCATAATAATACAGTTGTCGCATAATTGGTGCAATATTTACAAGTTCATGAGTGCGCTTTCTTGAAACGATCAAGTTATTTTGGCATTGTGGTTTCTCCAACATCATTTACAGTTGTGTTCTCGCAATTTGCGCAAAACAGCTGTTCAGCTAGAAGTCATAAGGAAGTGTTTGTTATTCCAGTCAATCGCCATTCTTTGTGACGTTACCAGTCAACGGTCATATATAACCCCTCGCACGGAGCGCACACTGACACACAACGGTAACTTGACCAATCTTAAGTCAAGATTTATGTACCCAGATGGGAGCATTTTCCGCAAGTTGCGGTAACAACTACGAATTAATTAAAATATATTGACCATTGCGAAGCGTAATAACTTTGGTAGAAAAATGAAAATGGAGCATTGGTGTCACTAGAGAATAAGGGCGTGCATACTTGAGCAAAATTGCATATTGATATACAGAAGGCTCGTGTTTCTTTTCTAGCGGACAGATTATAGTTTGTGAGGACATTTCATCTTGTTTGGTTTCAGATAGCCTCTACGTTCGTGGCGAAACCAAACAAACCACAAATAGAACGCGGTATCTAAGCGAAATATTACAAATACCGTTCTTCTTGTCTTTGGTTATATATATATACATATATATCTTCAGTAAACAAGGTAAAATTAGGTTCAAGTGAAATGCAACGGCAGATTTATAAGCCCTCCTTTGACAACATTATACATGTTTAACCCATGTGCACCGCTGTAAAGTTAGGAATTTTCCATAAAGACAACCAGAGCACTTTTTAGGAAAGTTACTAAAGCAAATGACCGCTTACAGGAAATTTTTAAACCAAAATTGCTCCGAACGAAGAGCATCTGCGAGTCATGATAATGAAATCGATCCGAGAAGTTACTGTTATCTTGCGCGCTTTCTTCTCAATGAACTCATCCAAATGTGTCAGCTTATCCCAACAACGGATGTGAGGGGGAAATAATTCCCAAGTCGCCCGCTGGAGTGTACTGCATGTAAAACTATCCTATTCGTCAAGTTTATGCATATACTGGTTCAAAAAGCGTCTAGTTGACAACATAAGTCTAGCAGCGAATGAGCGTTGGGAGTACTTCATTAGAAGCAAGCATGCACCAGATAAACTTAGTAGCATCTAAGCTAATAAATTATGCACGAACTTCTTCCCGTGAAAAGAAATCATCCAAGTCTGAATCACCTTTTCCATCTCCTACTTTGGCTGATATTCCGTCGAAAATTGACCGCAGCACTGAGAGTCATGCATTATTCGTTAAAAGAAAAATCACACCACCCAAATATGTGATCATTCAGATTCCACCAGACTTGACAGCTAGTGTTTTTATCAAGTGCAAATCAGTCGATAACCTCCCCTATGCATTGGATGCTCAAATTTCTCCTGGTCAACCAAAGTCCCCCGGGATATCAGTCCGATATGTAGAGATTGCTAAAAAGTCCCTTAAAGTACCAACGTCATATTTTCCTCTTTTAAAACACTGCTAGATTGAATAGAAAGTCAGAGAGATGACAAACTTTACTTGGGCAAAAGACAGTATTAAAGCTTAACCGATATGCCAGGTCACCAAAAAGGATGCAAAACTTGTGCCATATATGATGCTTACTAAAAGTCCCTGAAATTACCGCCATCATATTGCGGGTCAGGTTGTATGACGGCAAAAACAATGAACAACGTGTGTTTAGATGAACGTCAAATCAAAATTCCAAAACACAACACGAGTTACTCTACACACATCTCTGTATATTCTGGTAAACCCAAAATTAGTAGGTTACAACTAACATATTCCACTTATGTGTAACAAAGAACAATCATTCACGCCGGTTATAAAAGTCGTTACTTGACTTGTCCCAAAGGATGGTGCGGGTAATGCGGCAATTATCAAAAAGTAGGTGAATTGTCTGTTTGAGTGTTTAACTAGCAGACAATCTGCTGAATAATAGTAGTGTAAGTGGGACATGAATGCGAACGGAGAGGCGACATGTGGACACTTCTGGTTGGTGTAATTCGAGAGAAAAGTAAAAGCGATAATGCCCAATTCTATTTCGCATTCTCAGATTTATGTGACATTTTAATCTATACAAAATACACAGTAAAGTCAACAAGGCGATTGGGGCCAAGAGCAAAAACTAATCGTTTTGTGAATCTACATAAGGTGGGGAAGGAAACAACAAAGTTTGGGAAAGATTTCTAAGCTTGCCAATTCCGAAGAGAAAATAAAGTATGCAGGCATTCCAGGCGGATATATTGTGAACGCAATTTTAGAGGGTTACCACTGAAATAAATGTCATGGCTGATTTTCAGCAAGTGACGGCAAATGTGATTAGGGCCAATCAATATTTGGTAGACTAATATGAGATCGCCGAGCAGCCTTCGGTAGCGGCCAATGAAAAATCAGGGAATTTAGTCTTTGATGGTAGGACAGAATCCGTAGACAATTGACGTCCTTTGTGGCCCTGCGATGAGGGTTCACTAACACTTCTATGTCGTGCTTCAACCAGAGTTACCAAGCTGGGATTTCGTAGTTAACTTGAGGGCGCAATTAAGAATTTTGCAGCATGAGGAAGATAGATGTTTCGAGCATTCCATATGCTGTCCGCAGAAAGCGGACGTGTTGGGTTTCGCCCTTTGCAGCTGACTCTAAATGTTTGAACGGGTAAGGTCAAGTTAAATGAGCACACAAAATTCCCATTCTTGGGACGTGATTTCCAATACATGTGACTCAAGCCTATACACATACTCACGATTATGAGGCAATTAAACAGGGTGACATTTTTTCACTTTGAATGGTAATTTATTCATAACTGACCAATTTGAAGTCGTGTTGAGGTCACACTGTAGCTTTACGTGGTCTTTCGTTTATTTGATCGCTCGCCATAATCTTATATGATCCGCGAAAAATAGGAATCGTAAGTACTTTTCCTCGCCAGATCGTTTATGAAAATCAAGGATAAACGGGGCCCGAACACCGAGCTTTTGGATACGCCGCACTCCACCTTAATTGCCGCGGACAAGGATTCTCCTACTATTACATACAACCGATATTCCTGCAGGAGATTGTTTATCCAACCCAGTAGTGAGTCACGAACGCTATAGAGCTGAAACGTATATAGAAGAATCTCTGGTTGTTAAAGCGATATAACGCTTTTAAAAAGTTCAGGTAAATGACTTGCACTCCTGCCCTACAGTCAGCTGGTTCAGTCTAGCCCTAAGGTGCAACTAGCTTGCTCGTAGTGCATGAGCGCTTTTGCCGAAAAAGATGTTGTGCTTCTGCAGCTAATGCTTGAGTGCATCAGTGATGGTAGACTCCACAAATTTGGAAAGCACATAAACTAGCGTTATCAGAATGTAATTGCTTGGGTTAGTGCGACTATCCCCCTTATAAGTACCAGTGAAGATCCCTCACGTCCATATTGTTGGGATATGGCTTTCCTGCACACAATACTGAAAGAATACCGCCAGATGTTACGGCAGGTCACTGACTTTTGTCTGTAAAGCATTGAGTAGAATGTTATCCATACCAGGATATCTGTGGTCGTGCCACGACAACTGTTTAACACACCTTCTGCAATAAAATAATATTAAAACAGACTGACGGTGGGAAACTATTAACAGGGAAAACCGTGAAGTCTGTGACTAATGGAACCGTAAAAGATTCGCTGCTTCCGCTGCTGATCGCTTGCACCAGTATGTCGTGATCGTGCTCCAATTCCGCGTTCCACATTAGATAGACCATTGACATGTTTGTATGCGACTGCGATTCGTGTAGAGTCGCTTCAATAACTCCTTTGTCACTGTGTTCTATTAGGTCCGATTTACACAAAGCTATTCTATGCTACAGACGCAGCCCAGGCTTCTGATTTTCATGAATCCTTGTTAATTCTTCATGAAAGTCCCTCAATGACATGTATTTGCATGTTCTATTGCTTAGCAATGACTTCGTTCTCTATTGACGGTTAAAACAGTTTTACTTTGGTGCGTGAGCTACCTGTGGACTAAATGTACCTGTTATATTGTATCCAGCGATTTATGGGAGGCTTTTAGTTAAGGATTTACAAGTTACCTTCCTAACCAGCAAGTGTAGCACGTTTTAGTACGTGCTCGTATAAACTTTATTATCGTTATCCTCAGGATACTCCGCATAACATATGTAGTTGAACAGTGAAGTCACATATTCACTACGAACCAGTGAGGTACTTGTAACTATTCCGTCGACAGTTAACCCTTACTTATGTGCAGAACATCATGTATCGACAACTCGTTGTTAGTTCGATATATGTTGGGTTAAATCACGTGGTTTTAAGGAGTTTAGCTGGAAATTACCTCATGTACACAAGATTTGAACTGCATGCTATCGGTCGCCGCCAATTCCAGATGGTGCACACTATATTCTCCTGCGATGAGAATGGGACTGTATGGACTGCTTATGGCAACCTGAAGAATGTGGTTTAGTTCGGAGTCCACTTCACGCGTAGTGTTTGGTGAATGCTAAATCTCACCTAAAAGGCATGCGTTTCGATTGCGGAACCATAGCCGGCACCAAAGCGGATCTCGGGCACGGAATTCTGAGTAATCAATAAGTCTATATCAATGGTTAGCCTTGTAATACTGTATAGCGCCACTACCACTTTCAGCTCTGTCATTCCGAACCAGTGACATTGCAGGTAATTTGCGTTAAGAAGCTAATATCTGAAGGCGTAACCAGGCTTCCATAATCATAATGAAATCTGCAGTTGTGACGTCAGGTTTACTCTACGTTCGGCCAATCTATGTTTAAGACCCTGGATGTTAGTATAAAAACGTGATGGCGTTTTTATTGCTATGAGTTTGTGGGTGAACAACAAATTCTCGTTATTTTCAAGTTGAACGTTCAACAGTCGGAAGCAAATCGTTTTCTGCATGTGTCCTTTGTTCTTGAAGTTCAGGCAGGCTGCATGTTTGTATCGAGCATCGCAGATCGAGATGTCCTTTCGTGTGTCTATTTCTCCAGGAAGGTGTGAAATGCTACGGACTACAACTTTGCAGGTTTATAGAGGAGAACGTTTTATAAAGGTTGCATGATCGGCTGACCTGGTGAAAATGAGTGGCAATGCGCCTACTATCTTTATCCTAGTCTGGGTAGGCAACTTAGAGCGATGCTTCGAACAGCTATTCAATAAGACTTCTGTCATTCCATCCTAGTGTAGCAAAACTTTCAACATAGTTGGACTGCAGCCCGTGTAGTTTCGAGATAAGGGAATGATCCTTAATGATTTAGCGATAACTTGGTACAAAAGGAGGGCTTCGCCAAAGTATCAACGATCATTAGGATTATTTTTTTAAATTGCCTGCTCAGGTGAGCCCATTAGTTAAGGAACACCAAGAAGAAATACGTTTTGCTTGTTTACGTTTGTAGGAGAGTTTCCTGCCTTTTATTTTAAACTTTTGAGCAATTTTACAAGGAATATCGGTTAGTATGATATCCAGCTCAATGAGTTGCACACATAAACTGCTGGGAGTTGGACTTTCTCTGTCTTCACAGTTGAACATAAGGTTACCCGATGTATTCGGGATTCGCCGTAGTGCAAGAATTTTGGTGACGCGCTACAAGTCGTAGCCTAGTTGGGTCAACCTGGATAGCAATCGCATCGCAGATGGAATACCACTGGTTGAGATCCTATATAAAATTGCCGTTTAGTGTGACAGAGCTGGACTCAGAAATGTTATTGAACACGAGTTTAACGCACTGCGGTTCTGTGTAGCGAATGTTTCGGTGTTAGTGTTGTGGCTGTTAACTTCAATTGATTGGCGAGCACTAAAGAATTTGGCGAAATCTGCGTCGCACCATTCGTGCTCGGTACAGATAAAGGACGTACAGATATTTATTTAGGCACTTTTTTTGTGGTGACGTATGAGTATGTCACACAGCTCTGGAATATCGATCTCAGTATTGTGACCAACTGGTGACTTATTGTATCTACGGCTTAGTTAATAGCAGTCACGCCAGATTTGGTTTGCCTACCTAAATGGTTAATAATTGTCGGATATTAGATAATTCTGACCTTAACTTTTGATTTAGAAAAAGAGCGCCGAGGGGTACGCTGTAGAGTATGGTCAGGATTGTTAGATTCTAATGGCAAAACAATGGAGCTCGCTATCAGCTATACTGTTTCGTTCGGTTTTCTGCAAATTTTTTTCAAAATGTAAATTATACCTATGACTAGGTATTGCTGTGCTGGTTTGACAAAACCAGAGCAAATCAGACAATTTTTTGTCGTTGGTACCGTAATTGACTTACACCAGGACAGAGGGGGTGAAACGGAAGAACGCAAAATACACAAATAATTCATTTTCTAACTGGGTGTGTACAAGTCGGCTTCCCACAATTGCGGTTATTTGGAATCAATTCCATTAAGGTCCGTTGTTGCAATCGAAAGCCGCTCTTATCTGGTCAATTGAGGAAAATCTAATTCTCTTCAAGAAATGCCATACAACGAGAATGCCGTAGGATATGCATCCAACATTACGTCCATGTACTTAGCAATAATGTACAAATGATATCGCAGTAAGAAACAGCTGGCAGGATCTCCTAGGAAACTTCTTGAATAATGGTGCCTTGCAACTTGCATCCCACGGTAGTAGGAATATGGGATTGCGCTCGTTAGAACGCAATTTTCACTCCGTTTGACAAAGAAATTTGCATAGTTCCTTACCTAACGGTAAGCGATTGCAAAGGTGAGAAAGGCCAAAATAGAATGCAGCAAAGCAAAAAGGAGAGGAAAACTGGCAGCCATCAGCGGCGTTATAAAACTATGACATTTTATACGCCTGTGTCCACTGCTTCTAATCACTAGGTTCCTTATGATCATGATGTAGACTTGCTACGGATTCTCATTGACGACTACATCGACATAAATGAAGAAGGGATGCAAGTGAAACAAATCACCCGCCTTGAAAAGAAAGGGTAAAGGAAGTGTCGGACTATGCGGGTCAAGTTTGTTGATGAAACAAGTCCGCGGCTGATAATATCCCGCCCAGGTAGGCTTAGTTGTCTAAACATCTACATTCTTTCTGATTTGGATCCGTTAAACAAAGAGAAACTGAACAATGAACAATGATTTATAACGGATAAAATAGCAGGTGCTTGACATGTCCCGCAGGGTGTTTAGCGTGACAAAAAATGATAGAAAGGGATAATGGAGTCGTCAGTTCTGGCGCGTGCAGATGTAACTGCACTGCCGTATAAAGAGAGTATGAAATGAGGATGTACGCACACAAAGCAACAGGAGAGCTGTTATTGTCCACAGCGGATGCTAGAAAGATAAGAAAGATAGCAAGGACAACGCTTACTCCTGGGCAACCATCTTGGGTCCACAGGATACAGAAATCCAGTTGCTATAATAGTAGCGTTTATCAAATTACGTGCAAGACGTTTAGAGTGACTCATTCTCGAGTAGGTTTATGGCACTATCCCCTGTCTGTTGTGCATTAGTGCCAGCAGCTGGAGGTCGCAAACTATAGCACGTAGTGTAAATGTGACAGAGTATCGTCAAGACGTTTTTTGATAAGGGATAAGGTAGGTGAATTAATTACATGTTTCAGGAGGGCGTTCCAACGCTGTGCCACTCGAACGGAGAAATAGTTTCGCCGACATTGCAGGCGGCTGTACTGCGTGACCAACTTAAACTGGTGACCTCTTAGTGAGGTGTTTTGAATGAGTATTTAAGAGAATAACATGGTTGGTTGGGGTTTCTCAGCATCTGGTACACCATTATTAGATCGCCCCTTAGAGGCCGATAACATCCACTGTATATTTTGAGGGTCTTCAGCCTGAGTGGGTAAGAGAGACTGGTCAAACCTCTGACGCTCTTCGTTGACCTATGTTGTGCAGTATTGAACGCGGTGAGATTTTGCTTGATCCAGGGTTGCCGCGCTTGGATAGCGTATTCCGCGTGCGGCCTCACGTACGCTCTAAGTATTTTGACAAGATCGTAGGGTCAAACTTCCCGAAGGCTCCGCGAAGAAGACCGAGGTACGGGTTCACTTTCTTAGCTGCCTTTTCAGTCTGCCTCAAACAACCCAGGTCATCTTGAACTATCACACCGAGATCGCAGTCGTGAGAAGCCCGCTGTAGAAGTTGTGGTTCTAGGCGGTAGTTGTGCAAATTATTGTGCCGTATACTGAGATGTTTGCACTCGATGACGTTGAAATGCAGCATGTTCTACATATCTACATATCTACACTTTGTCCAGGTCCTAATGTAACATTGTGTGATCCTCCACTACAGCTATAGTTCGCCATACTTTTAGGTCATCAGCAAATATCAAACACTTAGAAGATAGCACACTCGCGGGATCATTTATGAAGACCAGGAACAGGCGGGGTCCAAGTACCTAGCCTTGAGGTATGCCGCACTGAACTTCGATGGATTCTGATAGGTTGCTTCGTACCCTGACATTTAGGTGACGTTGAACGAGAAAGTCTCCTATCCAGCCCAGAACAGGATCGCCGATTCCATATTTCTGGAGTTCGTAGAGAAGAATGCGATGGTCTTTACGGTCGAATGCCTTTGAAAATCCAGGTAGACCGCGTCGACTCCTGCACTATCGCCCACAGATTCCATCCAGTTTGCACGAGCAATCAATATATTATTTGGATCTTAGATCTGCAAGTGGCTCGCATAAACCGCACTGATGATGTCTTCTAGCCTGATGATGAAACGTCTGCAATCAAATCAACCAGCTCGGAGAACACCCGTGTACCCTCATGATATTAGTTGTACAGGAGCGATTTCGGCAAAATCCATGCGGTTCCGAAACGAGAAATTTGTTGTTCTTCAGGTATCACATTAAAGCCTCAGCTACGATGGACCTCATGTCCTTGGAGATCAACGGAAGTAGTGTTATCGGGCGTTAGTTTGTTGGTTCAACACGGCTACCATATTTGTAGATAGGCGTGATGATTCCATGCTTCCACATCTTGGGGACGTGCATCTTGCTCATACATCGTTAAAAGAAAATTGCTAACGGTCCTGCCAAACTCATGGTAGCAACTTTTAACGCCTACGGGTGAATGCCATCCGCACTTGGGGAGCTGAATTCGAGCAGAGACCTCAGCCTCTTCAGTACAGCTGCGGAAGTGAACGAAATGGGATTAAGCAGTGATGGCGGCGGTATCTGCTAAGGCCTGATGTATGATGATTGCGCGCTTTGCAACGTACGGCCAAATTTTTGTTTAAGGACGCTGGCTGCCTCCTTTGCGGTTTGGGCTAACTCGCATGCTGTGTGCAGAGCAGGAATACCGCGCTTAGCAAGTCGCAAATTGTTTACGCGGCCGTATTGCAGTTTGGGATTGCAGCGACACTTTTCCAATAGACCACGTTGGTTCTTCGGTTTATCTTCCCGGACGAGTTTGATACAGTGGTTCCTTTGTACTGTGTAGACATCCCAGGTATGGTCGTTCGGGGAGGCTATACAGGTGTGCCATGCAAAGTCCCTTAGTGCCATGCATTTACGTGTCCTGCTCCTTACGGAAGACCTCATCCTTTTAGGCCGGTAGGGTATGGTTTCTGATATCTTTGCCACGAGCTTAGTAAATAGGTTGACGAATTCACCGCAGGCTACCTCAGGGGTTAGTTCAGCTAAGAACGACCAGCTGGTTGCATCAATAAGATCGGACAGGTCTTCCTAGTTGGTTACACATGATATTACACGGCATGCTCTTTAGGATAATCAGTGTAGCACACGTAATGAACCAATAGTGTCACATGATCACTGCAGCCCAAAGGATTATCAGTTATTACTCTCTGGACCACTAATTCTTCATTGGTGAATATTCCGTCCAACATGGATGGCCTGTCACTTCCCCTGAATCTGGTGGGCGTAGTGACGTGGCCATAAAGAGGGTAGTCTGAAACCATATCTTGCAAATCTCCTTTAAATTGTTCTCCTGGTGTGGCCTGGGATTCGAGGGCATGCAATTTAAAGTAACCGATGACCAGAATGTGACCGTACTTCCTGTTTATCACTTGCCTTAACGCAGCCATCAAATTGCAGTCCTTCTCAGAAGTAGACCGTGGTGTTCGGTAGAAAACAACCAATAGGTCAAGATCGTTCCCTCTTAGCCGGAAATTACACCAAATGGCGTCAGGTACGTCAGTTTCGGGATCGTTTATGCGTTTGCATTGCATGATGTGACGAAAATAAAGGGCCACCCTACCGCCTTTGCTGGCTCGATCCTTCCGGGTAACGGATATGCCCGTTAGTGCAATTTCAGCAACGCAACCACGTCTCGGTGACACCGATGAGGTCCCAAGCTGCAGACGCGTGTCGAGGTCTTAATTAAGCTAATTTTCTGAGTAGACCTTAGGCATTTATGCATATGTATGAGAGTTTCTCGGGGACCAAGAGTGCATTAGAGTGGATGGATGAAGCAAATGTGTTTACGACGACTAGTAAAGTGTCGGCGACTAATCGTTTTTTGGATGGGTTACATATACTCGAGAAGCAGGTATCACAATGCCCCATATCCCGGTGTTTGCTCGTGCTCTGCTGTGTCCCTGCAGATAGTATGGCTACTCTTGAAACCGTCCCCGAGTCAGGTCCTGCAGTTGGCGTATTAATTAAGAGTTGTGTCTCTACTGTATTGTCATTAGAAAACGTTAGTGTTCTTGCTGATTTCAGACGAATTTCTGTTGGTAATCTGCAACGGAATTTAATCCAGATTGCTAGTAGGGTTTGTGCCATTAGTTCTGACTGTAACGCAAGTTTTAACAGCCTGGGACATCGCCCCTTTTAGTTTGGTGATATGGGGATCCTTGTCAACGAGGTGACTACGACATGTTCGAGAGAAATAGCCTCTCGGATGTAGTGCCATTGCTCGCGGTCGTGCACCTGAGCCTCGTCGGAAGAGGAGTCAGTAAGCTCAGGAATAGCGTGAGCAATCACTGTTTTTGTCTTGAACTTTTCTGTACTTATCTTTGTTAGCAGGATCCACTGAATATTCTTTCCACAGGATTTCAGATAGTATGCCTACTCTAGTTGAGTCGCTGCGGAGATGATTCGCTAACAGCAAAACGGCCTCAGTCTCGTCCGTCGAGTTTAGTGTTACCCGAAGTAACCGGGGTTCGCCGTAGTGCAACACGTTTGGGTGGCGCGAGATTCATCTTAATTTAGTGAGATTAGCATGAACACCCATAGACGTACAGATGGAACCCCACTGATTTCGATCATCCGTCATCATAACCTTACTTGTATTGAATCTGGATTCGGTGACTTTTGTGCATACAATGTTCAGGGCACCATGGTTGCGCCTGCTGGCTACTGGTTTTGAATTTGAAGTCTAAGTATTCGGGGTTTTGCTGAATTTGTGCACGGCACTGGTGTGTGCCATCCGTGCTGCGACACTGTATTTTCCTCTAGTCCGGGCACAATGGTTACCATTGCTCTTTCCGGTGTTTGCTTGGCGACAACCGATGCGTAATTTGCCGGGTTGTTCACTAATGGTGGTTGACGGTAGCTTACTGTCTCGAGTGTAGTGAGCAGACTACTAGGTGCAGCACATAGCAAGGAGGTTGAGGCAGGCGCGCTGCAGACACTGTTTTTGTTTTATGAGGGAGAGAAAATGGTGTTGATACTGCTAGAGGCTGAGTCGTTGGGGTTGGGTTGGGACGTCTAGCTGGCGTCTTTGGCCTGACTAGAGAATTCGGGGTGTTATTTTCAATCACAAGTGCGGCTTCGTTTCCTTCCATGGGTGTAACTCGGAGACTCACCGGTTGCTCCACCGCTCCGGTTAGTCTTTCACATCGCTTCAGTAGCACAGATAGACAACTAACAAATATAATAGACTTGCATAATTAGCAGAACCAAAACTCATCTTTGCTGTTTGCTTTCGTCAACCCTTTCCCAAAGCAGGTAGTTTATAGGATTTCAAACACCTGGTACACACCAGACCACGTTTTACCACTTTAGCACATGATTCGCATTTGCTCTTCATACGAGACACGTTCTCAGTAGGGGTACTGTTTTAAGAGGTAGAAAGGATAGAGATACTGACGCACCGTTGTGTGGCGCTGGTTTGAGGTCCGCGGTTCCAGGCCTGTCGCGGCCAGATGACTCACACGTTCTTTAGGGTAGATATGCGACGTGCGTGCTATCGATCCAGCCAGTAGAAGGTAGGCAGCGATGTGATGTAGGACTGAGGCAAAGCAAGGTGACTTGGAAAATATTATCTAAAGACGAAATTGGCAGTTCCAAGTGCAGATCAAATTGACGTCAATCGCTTTGTAGAGCTGCCTTAAGAAATGGTAGTAAGCTGATCGATTGACTCTCAAAAAGATCTTTAAAATAATATCACAATAGATCTTATGTGACGAGAGGAAAAATAAAACCTCCGATAGTGTTCAAATACGGTTGGCTTAGAAGTTGCAAGAGCACAGTTTGCTGTCCGAACGACGCACACTCGAGCTCTCCTACAATTATTGGAATACCAAATTCGATGTTCTCAATAAAGCCCTCACAGAAGTAGACTTATTGCCGCCTTAGGATTCATCTGATGAATCATATTTGGTACGTTATATAGGACGGTGGGCAGTCGTGCGCTCTATTTTGTATTCAACCTGCTTTCTGTAAACTGGATCGGTGAAAGTACATCGATTACACTGAGGTTATGGTCAGTTGGCCCGACGTATTAAGGAATAAAATTGGCTTGTCTGGCACTACTGAAGATTAGGAGGCGTACAACACGCACCGGAATCGATGCAAAAGCACAAAAGCCTGGAAGAGTCTGCAGTCAGAAAAAGCGCTTCACATTTCTGCAAAGACGGCAAGAAGAAGCTTATGCTTACGTGAACTGGCGTCTGGTACCTGAAAATGACGTGGCTTTGTTATAGGGCAATGCCGAGCAGCTACTTACCTCAAACACTGAAAGTGCAACCGCATTGGCGGGGCACATTGCTTTCGTATTTACCATTCGACATAAGCATATGCCAAGCTTAAGGTGTGTAGCCACTACTGCCCTCGAGGTTATGGATTGTGGTGAAGAAGATGTTCACAGCCCACTCGTTAGTATTGACGGCACAAAACCTGCCGGATCCAAAGGAATTAACCTGTTACTCTTAATCTCCTTATCGGCTATCATCTCGCCCATCGCGACAGAAATGTTAACCAGAGGGCTGTGCGAGGATGAATTGCAAAGCTAGTGGAAATGCTTGTTAGTGAAGCTGATTCCAAAGGGTGGTGATTCATGCAATGTGGATAAGTAACGATCGATTTTCTCGCCTCTGTTTTGGCGAAGGTGTTTGATAACATTGTGCAAATATATGCTCCAGTTGCTGGCGCAGAAAGATCTCCTTAGGCTGGCACTACACATATTCATTAAGAGCCGCACATGCATCACCAACCTGCTGTTGACGCGGAATGAATCGTTGTAGGTGTTGAACCGATGGAATTTATTGGTGGTTATCTATATTAATTTCTATAATGCTTTCAATGCAGCAAACCATAAGGTCGTGCTTCACAACCTGAGGAGGTGTTGGGTTGTTGGCGCACTACACCAGTGGATCATAAATTCCTTACGTTGAGAAGTTGGCGAATTCAGGTGGATGACCACTTAACTGTTTGGTACCGTTAAACTAGTGGCGTACCACACGATAATAGGGCTCATTTTGTTCAAGATCCATCACAAAGGAACACCTAAACGTCTTCTGTCACCCTGCGTATTATTTGTAGATAGCCTGAAGGCTTGAAGGAATATTTATTCGTCCGGCGACTGTTAGGTCATACAGCAGGACCTCGACCGCCTATCCTTGTGGTCTTTAGAAACTGACCTACCGGTAAACCTGACCAAGGCCTCGTTTATTATCCTGGTTAGGAGTGGTACTGGGCATGCGTCCAACCTTGCTGGCAAACCACTACATTCCACCAGTTCCGTATTGGACCTAGGCATGCTCTCATGCTGTGAGCTGAACTCTGGCGACAATACAAATAGACTGAAAGCAAAAGACTATGCCTGATTCGGACACTTAGACACAACTTCTGCATGTAGTCTGAGGAGATGGCCACAAGTCTGTTCTATTCCGTGATAAGGAAGTTGTTTGAATAAAGCTCACCAGTCTATTGTCTGATCACCATAGGTAAGGTTCAGAAACTGGAACGCGTACAGTATGCGGCTTATGCACCGCTACTGGGGTAGGTCATGCTAAAACCGATGCAGGAGACTATGGCTCTATACCCTATCATATCTCGGTATACGGGTTGTGATGCACCAGTTGCAAGTACCAAATCCACGAAGTTTGCTTCTGCCTCACCAAGTCGCAGCATCAAATGCACATCATGCGATCGTATTCGAGGAGAGTTAAAATCGCCAATATGAAAAAGCTGTGGACAACTCATGTGCGTTCAAAAATGGGGCAGAGATACCAAACAAATACTAAGGAGGATGCGATGGACTGTTGCCAAAACTAGTAGTTCTCCGCCTCTGAAGTGGATGGAGCGTCAATTTAGCCCTCACAAACCATCATCAATTCGGTAGATGTTCACAAGTCTCCCACTCAGGGAAGACGGGATGTAGAGCAAGACACTACTGCAGGCGTTCGTTAGTCCATCGCATAAGAAGCCCGATTAACCATAGCGTTCAAGTTCCTTTATGTATAACTCTGAATGAAACCATGTCCCTGCGTGTCCGACTATGTCTGGCTGCTGAGACGCAAACAACAAAGGTAATCGCGCTTGTTCCTAACACTACAACCTTGGGTTAAAGCTGCTCGCAGGCCGCAGCAGGAACCGTCAGGCATGCTTGAAGTGTAAGCGACCAGGTTATCTTGATTCGCAATTCCTTGGATATCTCAGGAAAATTTACGATACGGAGAGTTGTTTCCCCATCAGCAACTTCATCCTTGCAGCTCAGTGATGGCAAACGTTAGTTATTCCCAGCCAACTGGGCCCAGGTCTGGTAGAACATGGATCTTTAAAACTTTCAGCCTACTTAGGCGGCACATTATTTGTCTTGTGCTCGCTTCGTCATAGACCGATTTTGTTGAACACCTTGCATTAAAAGACAGATTTGTTACCTCACTTTTACCGATTCTTTTAACTGCATCGAATAGCCTGTCAGTGATACTCTGTATAAACGCGAAATCGTAGTCTTACTGCCCCAGGACTAGTGGAAGATCACTAAGTTATATCGTCTCTGTTCGGATGAGGATGACCTTACTAGGCGAAGTATATTATGAGCCGCACATTGCGGAATAAATGATGTTAAACGCCAAACATCCCTTTTTAGTTTATGCTCTTCTTTTTATTGGTCTTTAGCACTCAAAATTTTAAGTGATGGGACCGAGTTGCTTATTGGATAAAACAGGAAAACTACTTATGCTTGGGGAAACTGGGCTTCTCACAAAGATTGGACTTCGTTCCAGTGAGTTTGCACAGACAGAACAAGAAGAATGAGCTGAAACCTGAATGCATTTGGACTATTTTGTTGGACCAAACAAACGGAACTGTTGGCAACGGAATAACGAAGCCTACACGTCGGATTTACTTTTGCTGGGTGTACCTTGTTTCGGTAACTTTGACATAGTGTTCGAAAAATCGTGTTGAATTTCACGAAGAAGAAGAAAAAGATCTACTGATAATCCGACGCATGAACTGTGATCTTTAATTTGGCAAAATACACACATGAAGGCCTTTGCAAGATACCTTAGATAAATCACCACAGGGTAATTTCTACGGCAGGGTGAATTATCCGAAAATAAAATAGTGACCGTTTCCTGGTGAACATAGCGATAAATATGTCGTCGAATTCAAGCAGTGAAAACACATGGATCTATGGTCAAAAATTTGGAATCAGAAATTAAACATAATGGTAGTTTTGTTTCCGCGAAATAATTGCAATAAACGAAGAAATCCAACAGAAAATGGTATTGTTAACACATCTAAAATTAACCTACCGCGGGTCGTTATCCGCAGTTTTGGGAGATATAACGTGCAAAATCCCAGTAAATGGCTTGTTTATTTGAGTTGACCTCATTATTAGTCTTTCAGAAAGTAAATATTTATGATTAATTTAGCAATCTCAAGGGTTATGATTCACTAAGCTTCAAAACTGGCTGATCTACTGAGAGGCTTAACAACCTGTAACCCATATACAACATTCCATTCGTAATAATATGCTGTTATATTTATGTATGTGTTAATTATACATATTAAGGTCGTATTTTTATGTCTCGGTATGCAAACTAAAACTTTGAGCAATGATCCCATTGTATACGAACTACTATCAATTTGGCGCGACACGTGCATCAAGGTCTTGATACCTTCGTATCATAATTGTTAGAAGTCAATGAAAAAGACAATTTAGTGAATTTCAGGCAGCATGACAGTCCTTACGTGATGGTCAGTGACCCCATTCCATTTATATTTGAGCAAATACCAGCAGGCTGGAACGTAATCGATTCAGCTTTTTGGCATTTAGGTTCGCTTATAGGCAGAGGCATAAGGTTGGGTTCAAAAGAATAGTTAAGCTAACAGATCTTGGATTGTAGATCACCTACAAACTCATACGTTCCGGATCCTTACATTAGGTTAGTATTAATGATTTTCTATATTACTCTGAACCTGATAAACGATATGTTGAGCAGTTGTAGAAGGAGCCTTCATTGTTGAACTGACATGGTCGTCGAGGAACAAGGTGGTGTGCAGCTGCACTTAAATTCATCCACAACAACTTGCCAAACGTTAAGTCCCTAAATATATGATCAGTCAATTGGCTATGCAAGACATATTTATATTTACCCATTGGTATGCGATAACCACTCCTGAATACTGTGGGATGAATGACAGTACAGGCAAATGCTTTGCCTGTTCATAATGCATAGATACAATAACAACAAAATGATAGATTAAGTAGTGTTGTCCTCCATAACTGTGCCACAAGGCAAGCAGCTAAACAGAACGTGGAAGTGCGGGTGAAATTGCTGGAGGAAGTACCCAGCATGAAACAATAACCCTGGAGAGAATTACATAGATGACCATATTAATTAACTTGAAATAGACAAAGTAATCAGGTCAAACAAGAAATTTACGAATTACCAAGAGAAGAGAGCTTTCAGCTGTTACGCACAAGTTTTCATCAGGATTGCGAAGGAAGTATGGTTTATAAGAAAAGCAAAAAGGTGAAACAATGAATGGCGAATATAATAGAGCAACAGCGTAAGTTAGCGGCTGACTTCAGTAATGACTGTTTGGGTCTAGAATAAATTGCACTAAATATGAAATAACTGATGAGTGATAAGTTCGCTTATAGGTATAGGTGGACTTGTGTTTCCGTATACTCGACAATTTGTCCCATAATCGAATGATAAGCCATGAACGGAGTACCATTTGCCGATAAGTAATGTTGCTTTGAACTTGTTGCAAGAAAGTGCGTGAAGACGCCTATGCCAATGAACGTCAGCTACGGGACACCGATAATATGGACTAGTGCCTCGATTAACTGCTGAACACGCTGGTATGCTTACCCTGTATATCGGGAGAAATTCCATGAGACCAGTCTATCCAGATCGGAACAAGTACACAGGTCGTTCGAAAATTTAAATCACAAAATTTGAAGAACACAATTTGATATAAATGTGAGAGGGGTATGAGCTTAACACTATGACTCTATCTAAAGTCTCGTATATATGGTGCATATATGGTGTTAAGCGCGACACACAAAGATTTCTCTGAGATTGAGAAGCGCAACTACTCACAATCAATGTGGTTACGGTCGCAACTGCGGAAGATTGTGATTCCGATATCCCCTGTGTAGTGAAACGACGAAATCCTTGCACTTTACACATTAGGTGACTAAGCGCGAGCTGCTAACAATAAGTGAAAGCCTTAAAATTATGCTGTAGTCTGATTTTTATGTACCCTGGTTGTTTGATGATCTCAGATGAAATATCAACTGTGCATTCCAATACACCTGGTCGGTATTTGGAATGCATTATTTTCTCAATTATTTCACTCATTCGCTTAATAACCCCCTCGAAATACCCGTGCAAATAACTGATATCTGCCATTCCACTATAAAAAACTGAGCAGATCAAGATGTTGGACTGAATACCGCGCGAAAGTTTTATTGACTTTTACATGTATGTTTATATGTGCGCAATTTTAATCGGTCCCGGTTACCTAGACCATTTTCCTTGAAGCTCAGCCCGAAAAATGAAATGAAGTGGATAGATAAAAATTAACTCATCAGTACAGTCGATGAGCTTGTCTCATTAGGTATGGCCTTAGTAACAAATTGTTTGCGCCCCAGTTTAACCGTCAGCAACGAAAGACTTGAACACGGAATCATCTGCCTATATTTCGTCACATCCATATATATTCTGGAACGTATCAGAGTGAAGTAGCTTCGTTTGGATTAAAACCAACGCTGACGCCGGCAAATCGGTGAAAGCAGGTGAGCATTTCGATCGATCATTACATGGGCCTCTGTTTATATCCACTTATTACTTAGTTTTACGGGACTGTCACATTTCCACAATTCTGATCATTATATGACGCCATCGCACCGTTTGCTATTTTCAAATATAATATTTGCCTCTGCACTTCACTTCTTAAGCAAACTAAGGGATCCGTAGATAGAGACATTTTAACCAATCATAAGAAGACTATGTCATCGACAAGCCACACGGATATTCGTCTACTGCGTGAACTATACGCAGACAACGCGGCCATCACCAATTTTGCATACGTTGCATAGACGACACTAATGGAAAATAAACTTTGCCGTCAATTAAACATAAATCAAATATAGGCCGGTATCTAGGCGGCCACCAAAAGCATAGAAACAGTGCAAAATAGGATGGGAACGTTATAAATAAATGTAAGTAGGTGGCTGGATCTGAATAATGATTAATAAATTCTGATAGTCTCTACTTCAACACTGTGCAACAATATGAATTTTGCCATGCCACGCGAAAGCAGGCGGTAGAGCACAGTATAAATATATATATATATATATGTTTATGGTAAATATACTTCTCCTGAAGAAAGACAGTATGTCTGTAGCGATCCAGATCAAATTGTACATTAGTATCAATGCTATTGCATGAGTGACATGAATAGGTGGAATACTGGGTCTGCATTTCATGTAGTAACCTTCCGATTGATCCTTTAATCGAAAACGTTGCTTTTAATACGTTTATGGTTGCAAGTTTCCTGGCCTTTTGCCTATGTTAATATAGTGATAATGGTATTCACCTCAAGAAAATTGGACAGTTTGCGCCTAAATTTGTCACATTGTCACATGACCTGAGTGCGATTTGTTGTTCATTATATAGATAGCTATTTCTGACCAGGAATAAATTCGACGTAACGTTTGTCCTACTCCTCGATATATTCCGTGTGAAATCGTTCAATATTTAATGGAAAAATCGAATTCGTGATGTTTTAATTTTAGTGTAAACAGGTGGGAATGATTCTTTATGTGTAAAAAGTTGAAAATCAGCAATAAGTTTTGCTTCGGTCGTAGAATCTAAAGTGGTCCGAATTAAAATTCATTCCAACGCACTCGATAACTCAAAGCGTAGCGTTTACTAACCCTATGTTTCGTACACAAACTCTGCAGGTGCTCCACGGTAATTCTATCACTCTTTTTTTTCTTGCCTTATGTTATACTGCAGTAGTTGAGGATGGAGCGAATGAGTAGCTAAAAATCATGAGTTGTGTGGATTTTGTTTGGTATCACGAACATCCTTTATATGCATGTGCTACTTTGCATTGGGACCGTTCGAAGAAATTGAAATTAGGCGACTAGTTACTTCCAAGATTTCGCGCGGACAGCTGTGTTAGAACGCTTTCATTTGTAGGGTGATAGATGCTACGGAGATGCAACAGTCGTAATACATGATGCTTGATTTCTTAGCCGAGGGACTAATCAACCATGTGTGTCACAATGACTTAAGGGATTGTAAGTCATCTTGAATGATCAGTAGGGTACAGGGAAGCTGGTCACGCGGAAGCTCATAGACGATTTTGATATCGACCGCAAATAAACATGTTGTACCATGTTTTACAGATTTAATGATGTCATGGATGCAGAGCAGAAAGAGGGAAGGACTGAGTACGCTCGCTTGAATACCCCACTGTTTACGGAGCTTAGGGAAGAGCGATAGTCATCTAAGGTTACTACCTAATGACACTCACACAAGTTTGACGACAGTCAACATTGTAACAGGTCCTGGATCCCAGTCCTCTAACTATCGTAATAGTCATTTTGAGATACTCGATCGGATGTTTAGTTTACCTCAACAGAATAAACAGGATTATTAGTTCAGAGCCTTAATGGATTAATTCCAAAAAGCCTTCAGGTGGTGCACGATCACTTGCTAAGAAAGGCTTGCTGCTAATTATTGATTAGGCCAATAGAATCAACAAATTTCATCATCTTTCTGACTTGATTTTTAAATATCCGAGCCTTTGTTGGAGTGTGGTGAATTAGTCCGTAGTTTTCAACCGTTTGTTCCTGGCCCCCTTTATGCCGGTGCATAATAAATGACGTATTTCATCGGTCTGGGAAGTAGATAGATTCCAACCATGGGGTTAACATGTTAAACAAGTGCAGTGGTATGTCCGAGCCTCCTAGCTTACTGTTGTCGGTGTAATGCCATCAAATCCCAAAATGCAGGATGGCCTGATTGACTTGATAACTGGATGGGTACCGTTGAGCGAGATATCGAAAATGCGTAAGAGGTTTATTCCTGCAAGCTCTGTGCACACACGCGCAGGGTAAGCTTAACAGATTCTGTCAGTGTTAAATATCACGGAATACTTCAGGTATTGCAGTTGCTTCATGGAGTATGTGGCCCTCATCGTCAACAATTTCCGTAATCAGAGAAGAGCGGTCATTGGTTCTACGATGCAGTAAATTTGCAAGCTTCTTAGATATGCAGCTCGTTCGTTGGGCTATATTTTATTCATCTTTTCTTAATATCAATTGCGCATGTTTGTCTCTGGTGGTAAAGTCATTCATTTTTAAGACAAGTTAAAACTGTTAGGTCTTTCTGTTCTTCTCATTTAATTCCTGTTTATCTTTTTGTGTAAATTTTCGATGGCATCAAGGGAGCCATGAGTGATATGCACGTATTATAGTGCAAGGAGGGATATAGCGTGATGGATTTGTTTATAAGATTGCTCCGACGCGGTGTATACACTGATATAGAGAAATAATACATCGCAGTAGAAGAAACGAATGGATTGCTGAAAGCATTCCTTGCTTATGTTATGTGTTGCAAGTGGCGGTTAAGAGGTTAGTTAAGTTATTATTTTAAGGTGCAAACTGATTTGAACAAGGTTTGGTCGCTGCCAGGGAGATTGACCAGTGTCTCGTTGTGTGGGTTGAGTATTCCCAATGTGAATATCAATACAATACATTAACGAATCTGGTTGGACTAGTAACCAATTGTATCCAGCCCCATGCTCTGACACATCATGATACCTATTTTCCAATTTTACAGGGGAAACGATGTACAATAAAAATACCACATCCGAAAGAAGATCGAGCAAATCATTCAAATCAGAGAACCAGTTTAGCGGAGATCTTGGGACTTCCCAGAAAACAAATACGCTAATACGGCTGATTGACTCTTAGTTATAATTGAAGAACCAATGGTGTTTAGGACTAAATATCATCGCCTATATTCTGATTAGCCACAACCGGTAAGTCCGTCAACATACTTTGTAAATGGCTTCATGGGAAACACACCGCTGCTGCTGTCATACTGTCAAATAACCAAATAGAACTGACCAATTTACAACCACAGAAAACTTTCGTGGAACATGTTGATTAGAAGATTTTTTGAACGTACCATTTACAAATCCGGTCACAGACAGAAAGATGATCAATATCGTCGGCTGTAGGCGGATCATTCTTTAAAGCTTGGCGTGAAGATCACTCAAGTGCAATTTATACCAATAAACAAAGATGGACCGAGTTATTATAACGCCATTGGTTGGTTGCAATCTGTACCATAGAGCACGATATTTCCGCGTACTGCATCCACAGTGAGCTGAGGACTGAGTTCACTCACCGTTAGCACCATCACAGTACTGAAAACCATGACCCAAACGAACGCAGTTGCCTGGATTAACCTGCTTCAGGTCAGAGCACAATCTGCAGAAAAAAACAAAACTGACCGCTAGTTACAAGTGTGCACAATATAACCTTAGAGCCTACTGTCCCACCTTAAATTTGGTACTGGTGTTAGCCTTTTCAAACAAAGCAATAATGTCAACCACTTTCTGCCGACCTCTGCTGTTGAGAGAGAACATACCGAAACGCAATCCAGCCCCAAAGCTTAGAGATTCCCAGTGTTAAAATGTGGGCTGCCTTTCGGGAGAAAGAAAGCTGGTTTTGTTTACTTCTAGTCCATCCATCTTAGGTACGCTATCTGACAGTTCTGGCAGATTTGCATCCCATTTGACTAGTTGGTTGACAATGGTTTTACAAGCAAGTAACCAAGGAGATGGTGGATCACATTCGTTAAAACTGAAAGGTAAATTCAAGTTACTTGAGTTAATAGGAAAACATTTCACTCATGATTATGCCGAAGTAAAAATGAATCACCGTTTAGCTGAGGAATTAGTAGTTACGACATGCTTCCCAAGAAAAGGAACACGGGTGATCGTGCAGTATGATTTTGGATGCACGAGACAGGCTGAAAATGCATCCAAAAGAGCCCGTCTACATCTTAGATTCCTACGGGGGTCTTTTGGACAATTTGAGTCATCAATATTTCTCCAAATACTGAACGCCTACTTGAGGCCCCATGTAGAACATGCCATCCAGCCTTGGTATCATTGGTGCAAGCGCGACTTCAATGCACTTGAAGCTCTACAATATACAGCGACCAAGCTCCTGAGAGGATTGTTTCATTTATCATACAAGGGCAGAGTGCAGTCAGTAAGGTTGTACGATGGTGAATTTTGACGTCATCAAGAAGACCTCTTTATTGTTTATTTAATATTGACAAACAATCTCCACGTGGTACTAGCTGGGTGGTTTGGATTAATCCCGCTCCAGTTACTAGCACCGCGACAGTGTTACAGGACCTGATGGGTATTAGCCTGGCAAGCGTTCTCCTAATAACAAGACACATATGCCTGATTAACAACACTGAGACGTGGCAAAAAATGGCCAATAAAAAAGTAGTTCCTTTTAACTATAACGGTTATTACCTATTAATCGAAAATCAACCACTTCAACAATTTCATCTGCAGATTCATATGCTTCACAACCTAAATGACACGTTTGCGTTGGTAGATGACGCGCGCGATGTCAACATCAAGAACCAAACTATATGCTCTCTAGACGTCACTTCACTGTTCACGAATGTGCATTTATTTGAAAAGATTGAGTTCATTTGCAACTTTGTTGACGAGAACCATCTTAATATTGGCATAACAACTCTGGCATTGAAAGAATTACTGTTAAGGTGTACATTTAATTTTCAGTTCCTGTTTACCCGTCATATATACCGACAGCACGACGCAGTTGCAATAGGTTCCCTGCCAGGACCATTCCTCACTGATGTTTTAATGGGTATGTTGGAACAGGCGAAATTGAAAGCGGTCATCAATAGCCTTACGTTATACCACCGTAACGTAGATGACATCTTCGTCCTACTTGACACCTCCGGTAACGTCGAGAAACTCACCAGCGTATTTAACCAGGCTCACAATGCTATACAATTCACCTAGGTGGTAGAAGAAAACGACACTTTACATTTTCTCAATTTAGCTCTACAAAGACTTGATGATGGTGCAATAAAATGTAGCTTTTACCGGAAGCGCACGTGGAATGGACAGTACACAAACTTGATCCTCATTCTCGTTAACCGGGCCAAAATAATCTGCTTGAAGGATACTCTTTCCGAAGAGTTTCACCTAATACCATCGACGCTTAAAGAGAATGGCAACCCAGAGAATTTCATTAACGCGAATATGGGGCGGAACAAGGAGGCACTTATGGTCCTGACGGCGGAGCGGATACCTATTTTCCTACAACTGCCTTTCAAAGGGGAAACAGGAACCGAGAATGTATCCCGCCGTCTCTCGTAAACACTTAGTAATACCATCCCAGCGGCGAGGTTGCAAATCCGGTTCACCAACAGCCCAATGGTGAGACTAAACCTCAAGGATAAGCTGCCTGTCCACACCAATTCAATGTGACCTACTCCTTTACCTGTTCCTGCAGAGCAGGCTACGTTGGTCCTACGACAAGACAATTATCCGAAAGGGTGAAGAAACACCATCCAGCCTGGCTCGGAAATGGAGGCCAAATTCAACATCTCTGCCCTCGTCACGCATCTTGCGGATACGCGTCACGCCGCCAAGTCGGCTGACTCGTTCAAAGTTATCTATCAGGCCCCGAAAAATCGATCGAGGTATTACCGTAAGCGGATAGTAGCTGCCGTAGAAGCCATCGTCATTCGGCTGTGTAAACCAGCACTGTGCACGCAGAATAGGTTCACTCACGCGTTGAGTCAACCTTGGCCAGGACGGACTGCATTTGACCTGCACGCACGTAGGAATACAACCGTAACCTAACCGACGATGTGTCACAGGGCACTAATATTAATTTGGTTGACTGACGACCTGTTGGTTCTGTATGTAAAAAGTTTAGTTTTCGTGTAACTGTAAAAGCCTGATGAATAATTACCAAAAACATATGTTCGCTTACACGGACTTCTGTTTCATATAGTGTGAAATTTGCCGAATAAACTTACGAATTGTCCGTAAGATTAAAAATTAACTCATTACGAAGACTTACCCATGAAGCTGCATTTAATTCACATACATGCATATATATATCCAGTATGTTCTGGATTTTTTGCAACATTTCTTTTCCATCGCTGATTTTGCGCCTTGTATTATCATGATCGTGCATTTTACGGCGTGTCTTGCACCGTCTAGAATAATGCATTTATTTATTTATCTATTGCACTCTGTTGCGGCTGAGGCAATCTACCATTTTTAGCTACCATCGGCTCACACTGACTAAGAACTACAGTTGTGTTGATTATCGACTAAACGTTTTCACCCTCCGTGCGTCCCGTCCTTGGAATACCCTTTTGACTCAATTTATTCTTGACCGTACATTAAAGCTATCCATAAAACGCCTTGATGAAAGGCTTTGCAAACTTGGATTACTTCACACAGTCCATTGCTCTTGGAGGACGAAATAACGCAAAAATAGCAATGTGCTAAACGGCCCCTCCGAAACGCGGCGGTGAGGATAATTACAGTAGTTGCAGGTAAGTAGTCTGGATGTATCTAAATTGATTAACATGGGACATCTGTCATATGAAGCAACACATGTGTGAGTGTTGTGGATTCCATTTTTTTCGCACGCATTTATTGAATTACAACAGCTCTCTAGACTGTTTTGCCTTTGTACATCCTATTACCAATTCAAACTATCGCTATGCATTAGTGCATGTAAATCCGTGGATGCTTAAATTGTGGGTTTTCTTCTTAGTTTATTCTTTCATTATTAATTTTACCTCTATAACGTCCTGATGGGCTTGTCAAGTACATGCTATTTTACTCGTGAAAATCATTGTTCATTTTTAATTGATATCATTTCGTTCATCCTCATCAGACCATGACAATGTTTATAACGAATCACGCAACACAGTAAGGTATCGAAATTTGAGCTTAAGATAGCCAAACTAGTGTTACTGAGTTCTCCTCAGCACTGAACTATCGATCAACTTGCTAGTCCAACATAAAGCATTCACGCAGTCGATGCTGCAACTGTGCTAATATCTGATGGGAAATAAGTACGGCAACTATTTACACGGTATCAGTAGGAATATATTGAAGTAGGTGGTTGCATATGAGTAAAGATGTGCATTGGGCAATGTCAGGCAAATACACTCAGTATAAAGACATAAATACATTTCGTATATGCAAATTGGTGCCCGCAAATTAGTGTAGAAACGTGGTATCATCGGGCAGCGCATGTGAAGGAAGATCGCTCAATACGAGTAAGAGCCAATGATGGAGAAAACGAAGATATCTGGCGCTCTCGTGTAAACAATCACCATAATACATTTAAGTGTTCTCCAAACGAGCTTGACAAATCAGTAGTGTTTCGATGTAAATTTCGTCGCCTATGTCCATATTAGCCACGACCGATAAATCATCCCATTTATGCTGTCATAACCACTATTGGAATGTGTATTGTTCCGGCCTTCATTTTAAATATTATGCAGTTAGAATTGACAGATTGCAAACCAAAGGAAATATCACTGCACACGGTAAACAGATGATTTCTTCGCACGCACCGTTTACGAATCCGGTCTCAGATAGCAATGTTACCACCCACGTCCACTGCAGACGATTCAATTTGTGTAGGTTGATGTGCATATTACTCCTGCGCAAATTACCGAGGTAAACTTAAAATAGCCTGCCTAGCATAGCAACACAGTGGGGGTTCAGCCTGATGCAGAGAGTACGATCAACCAAATTATTGCATTCACAGTGAACTGACAGTTGAATTCCTTCTCCATTAATGCTAACGCAATATTTTACACCCCTGAAAACAATGCACCTGCTAAATGAAACTGCATGCATTAGCTAGCCTTAGCTCAACGCATAAACCACATATAAAGAAAGGGTGTTCACTGGGTTTACTTATGCTGCATATAAAGAGGGAGCTTACCCTCTCACTTTAAATTTGTTACAAGGATAATTTTACTTGCAATCCTTCGAAAATCGGATGCGCTCTGCCAATTTAGGACCAAGTCGCATATCCTCCGACTTGTTGATGGATGACGCATAATACAGGCAATTGTATTACGAATCCCGAAACACGTTCACTACAACTGCTGTGTAAATTCAAGTGCGATTATGCCTAAAAATACGTGGTTCTACACATGATACTTGCTTCATGCTTTTTTTCATGCCACTACAAGTGATAAACCAGTAAGGTAGCACATTTCGCCATTGGAATCTGTGCATACGACAGATGGCCAAGATGGGACATATTCTCGTTATTTGTCAACGGTCAAGGATTTTGTTACAGTCCAACGCGAATCATTCATGCAAAAGATGTGGGGATTTTGCTTTAAGCTGCAGAAGAGGAAGTACCCTCAGTCGATGGGTTTACATATTTTGCATCATGGATCTTATTGCACTCGGCATCGTCAAACTGGGCGCACAGCTGTCTAGCTCGCAATTTTTTGACCACGATCAAGCTAACATGCTGCTTTTCACAGGCAGATTGCAGTAATCTCAAGGCAGCTGCTTTCGCAAATTATAGACTTCGTTCAACTAATCCATTACAGTTCATCAAAAGTAGTACACAAATAATATAAATAAGAAATGTAAATTTGCAAACTTATGGAACTCATCCCGGTCTCGAAGCTTTCAGCGAATACGTGACCCAGCACAGCCACAGCACTAGGGTTGTCCTTGAGGACAACGTGACTCAACAAAAATATTTCGCCTGTACATTTGCTAAATCAAAATCTAGCAGCAAAGCATGTTAAGATCATTTGGAAACTGATGCACGGTATCCCTACACTTGACGTAATAGTCGGGTTGACACAGAGCGTCGCAGTAGCATACAACGCCATACAGATGCGGTATAACCGGACCTTCCAAACAGATGTCCGCCAACGTAACATAACTACATCCAAATAATCAATTTCAACAGACAATTACTTCGCTTCTATTGTCACATCTGTGGCGCAGAAATACTCTCACTGTACAATTAGGATTCTTAAACATTCCATGAGATTCAACCGAGGGCGCTAAACCTAGAAGCAACATCAACGGCAGAGCCATTATCGCATTTTTGCAAACGTGCTTGATATGCTCTCTGTGCCTACTTATGGAACGACAGGTTTATACGGGTACAATAGCTGAATATACTCAGGCCCCCCACGACGAACAAAGTAAAAGCTCAGGGTTTAATAAACATTGTCCGCAGATGTAGGGTATCCCTGGTGGACACACTGCGGTTAGTCATGCTCGAAAAAGACTCATGTGTCCTTTTACACCTATTAAATAAGGGCTGGAGACCAAACTGTTTGTCTGCGTTCTGTTTGCGCTAAATGAACTCCATTAAGCTCGAGTAATGCACAGGTTGTAATGCATCCCTGAGTCGTTTTACAAAAACAGGTAGGGTGGGCGTAACAATGAAAAATATTTAGAAGGGGGTTCCAGGGGTGACAAATTTGTAAAGCAAAACTGGGAGCGTATCGCACTGCCATCTACCAGCCCAAACATCTGGATACGATACGTGGAAGACGCATTTGTATTCATAAAACGGAACAAAGTACAAGGCAAGCACGAGTTGCTTAAATTTACCATTGAATTAGAGAAGGATAACCAGTTGCCATTTTTAGACGTACTGGTCACTGTGAATCCCGACGGATCTCCGTAAACATGCGTATATCGGAGGAAAACGCGTACCGCCCAGATATTAAACTACCACAGCAACCACCCGAGGAATCACAAGAAGGGCTGTATTCAAACCCTATTCAAAAGAGCGAAAGCGCACTGCAGCACAGCTGAATTGCGGAAACAGGAAGAAAAGCACCTATATTATTGGCATAGAAACAACGGTTATCCGAGACTTTTCAGCAGAAAAACCATAGAGAGACGAACATCTCAACAGCGGCAGCAGCAGCCACCTGAACAAGGAAACGAACGGTTGGTGCTCTCCTACATTAAGAACATCTCTAAAGGAACAGGAAGATTGCTGCAATCACATGGGATCCCTGTGGCATAGAAACCAAAAGCTACCCTAAAGAAATTGATCTCAAGACCCAAAGAAATTGTCAACCAAGCAGACCAATGCACTGTCATCTATTAGCTAAAATGCAGCAACTGCTATAAAAACTATGTCGGAAAGCTGGAAGGAGGCTTGGTACAGGAATCACCAAACACAAATCGGCCGTCAGAAGACATGATCCACACTCATTGTTTTCTGCGCACGAAGATCAAAATGGCCATCATTTCGATATGAAGAATGTAATGTTCCAAGCACATGGAAGTACGAAACACTCCAGCTAGTTTTTGGAAGCCTGGTACTAGGTAGAATTCAATCAACCGACACATCGAACTGGATGCAGCATACCCAACACTACTGGCGAAAGACCACCAGCTCAATACATTGAATCCGGTGGAACTTGTGGCTAGTCAAGCAGAACCGACGAAAGACGCGCTCACAAGCGCAAACAGCCAAGGCCACGGTATACAAGGAGTCAATGTCAAAGGTCATCTGTCCACCAACTAGGCTGAAGGCAGACCGAAATCCCAACCAATGGGAGTGCACGCCTCCAAGGGCAATTGAAGAGGTATAGAAGCGTACGCACACCACGCTCAACGCACTCTCACCGTGGCTACTCTACTCTACTCTACGCTACTGCACGCCACTATACTACGCACTGATGATGTCAGCTCGATTGGTAATGAACCGTTTGCAACCAAATTGCCAAGCTCAGCAAACCTTATAAATGCCAGCAAAAGCAATTCAATCTGACGGGACAAGGCTTATTCAGGTGAAATTGCAGTCCAGTGACCAGGTGGAAACTACCCTCTTGTCAGTACACGGCGTCGAGATTCGTCATGCAAGATCCGTATATTCCCTATCATCGCTTGGCCTAAAGGTCGACAAAGAAAGCAAAACTCAGTAGAATACCGCAAGCAAACATACGAAAGATTTATATTTGTCCATTATTTAACGAAATCCAATCCTCCGCAAGCCGCAGACCTAAGTTCATTATTTGGAAGACAGGTGGTACATTCACGAAGCCCTCTCTGCCAAATCAACCTCAAAGTTTTCCATATCACATAACTTTAATGAACTGATACTACAAGGTTGCAAGTCAAGCTCTACACCAACTTTCTGATTAAAGTAGTGCTCGAATGTTGGCAACGTTATGCATCAAACTGCCATCAAGGAAGTTTCTGAAGGCGGTTGAAGCCAACGCTATATTGACGGCAAGAACCAAAATCCAGAGAGAAGTTGTCCAGATACCCTCTGTTTACTATTATGAACAAGGACGCAGTAAACTTTTCCAGCCGTCTGAAAAGGAAGGAACAGGCAGCCAGTTGCAAAGTGCTTTTAATGTACCTGATAGTGGGTTCTCTAGGCAAAAGACCGAAACTGTTCTGAGAGTATTGAAAATTAATATATCAAAAAATCTTGTCATTCGGCCCTACAATGGTCGACCTAAATGCACGGAAAACGTTTGTTTTCAGGTCTGCTTATGTCATCTATTTCTCTCAGTTATTTGGACAAAACACCCAAGGTATGCTCAGCAATCTACCCTAGATTTCATCTTGTCAGAACTAAATTGTTGAAACCTCGTCGTGTTAACTGACACATGGCTGAACGAGGTGATTACCGACTCCGAAGCCGCTCCGCCGTTATGTCACCTCGGTGCAACCATGGACTCATAAATGTAGACAGTGTAATTTTTTTACTATAATTACCACCTTCTCATTGACGGCGTAAGACAACCTAGGATTCAAACTGCGGTTGGATTATGGTGTTACTTACACCCAAAGCAAGGCAATCTATGCTTACAGGCCATTGTATATTGTCCACCATTGCCCACATACAAATGAGCCATGCCCTATCTGTCGCTATGAAGTACTTAGAGTTTGGTGGTGCACTGCAATACATTGGGAGAATAGGGCAGGTGCATGTAGATGACCACCTTACGGAATGATGCCCGTTCACTATTGGAGTGCCCCAAGGCCCAGTACTGGGTCCCATTTTCTACATGAATCACGTTAACAAATTCCCTCAGTTCCTTACGTTGTCCTGCCCATTATTTACAGATAAGGATTCTCCCGATGACTTTGACGTCATTCAGCAGGGCCTCGACCGCCTATCTCGGTGGTTTGGAGGAGTTGACCTACTGGTCAACCGGCACAAGTCCACGCTTATGAGCTTGGGGAGAGGTGATGACGGCGGTGCGTACACCATGGCCCACAGTATGCTGGATCGTACCAGTTCCATATAAGATGTAGGCATACTCCCATGCTATGAGCTGAAGTCTGTCAAAAACACGAACAGCAAATAGAGTAGCCATCTTCTGCACTTGGTCTGAAGAGATTGCCATGTTACTGAGCTCTTCAATAATAAGGCCGATGCTTGGATACAGCACGATCACCTATTGTCTGAACACAGTAGATGAGGTGCAGCAACTGGAACGAGTACAGCATGCTGCTATGCTGCTCATCCTTAGTTTACATGGTACGTCGTTCTGGCACCTATGTAGAAGATCATGGCTTTGTGCCCTGTGATATCGTCGGCTTTGACTTGGTCCATTACGACGGACCGGTTATTGCACCTAGGCCGCTTCCCTATGTTGAAGTTGCTGATGCACCTTTGTGTAACAAGCAGCATATGCAGACACAGGTAGAAGCTAGTGAGACCGGATTTAAAGCGAGTCGCTCACCCTATATTATTCGAAGGTCAAGTGGAAAAATAATGACACAATTTGCCGAAGATACTATTTGAGGTAAAATCGATGTCGGCTTTTAAGAGATTCCTTGACGCCCAATTTGCCGACCATGGTTATTGGGAGCTTAACCCACCCAGGTAAGTTGTAGTACAGTTACAGTATGCTGCCTCCGCGCGGAAACCAGCGACGTGTTTCTGCGCAAGTGCACGATAAACCTATGATAGAGTAACAGCGAGATTTTATCATCTCGCTCTCTATTATCAGTATTCAGTATGCAGTTATTGGTGCCCCCACTTCTGCCATCATCAATGAAAAACGCTGGAATAATACAATCATCTACTTGCATTTTGTTACATCAACCGATATTGTAGAACGTAATACTGTGAATATCGTCGTTAGGATAAACATTGACGCTGATGCCGAAAAATCGGTAAAGGCTGGTAAACATTTCTCTAGTTTATTACAATAGACTCTAGTTGTAACAATTATTACTCTGCTTTGATGGCACAGTCATATTTTCCACAACCTTACTGTTAGTTAATCAATATCCCGTTGATTGATTGTGCGTCGATAATTTTTGCTTCGTACTTCACTTCTTAGGAAAACTAGTGAACATTCTAAGCAAATCCATTTTGCAAATGACGAACCAGTATTTACCTGAAAGTGTCACTCGAAATACGTCCGCAAGTGACTATTATAAGCCGCTGAAGCTATTACGATTTGGCTTTATGTACCGAAGCTATGTGTTCATAAGAAGCTAATCTAAGGATTGGGACTGTCCTGATCCAATTGACCGGTGACCTCTGACCCAGGAAATCACATTCTGTCGGTTGTGGCGGCTTAACTGACAGCACTGTCAGCATCCCATTAACTCCCTCTAGTAGTAACGACTTATACTGTCTGTCTGCACAATTTGGATTTGCATATAATTGTATAAGCATTACGATGAATTATCGAACAAATGTTCCATTACCCTGATTTCTCTGAAACTTCACGCCAACTAACTTTTACACATGTGTGTAGGTAACCCTGAATATTTGCATACATTATCTGAACGAGTCAACTGGAACCTAAAACGTGTCATCATTCTTACAAATATCTTTTCGAAGATGATACCTACAACAGGAGCATGGGAATTGTGCTATATGTAATGAGGGTGTTGTCAAATTCATGTAGATAGTAGGTTAACTCTGAGCAATGGTTTGTCTGTTGCAACAGAGTTTGTAGACTAACTGACTACATGGGTTCATAGCAGGCAGAGTCACTTAGTACTATACATATCGCCACATCGTGAATCCGAAACATTGTTTCCTAAAATTGGACACATGTGTTATTGCGATTTCAAATGCTACGCTGCAAAACTATACGGGCAATTACCAGTGAAAATAAAAAGAAAGACTTAGGGACGATTTTTGGCACCCATAATGTAAAGTGCCTCTCAGTGGGAATTAACAAAGAGTGGTGCTTACGTTCAAGTAAACTCTTCTTTATCCTTGATAGCCATACGCGGGAACTAGTAACAAGTGTCGCACAGGCCGTCACCCTGAAGTTTAAGTTAAATTTGACTAAGGTCTAATCACAGAAAAACGGTCACTAACAAGTAACTTAGAAAATGTCGTTGAACGTACGGTTTGCAAATTAGGTCACAGAAAATGTATCAAAATCTTCTGTTGTCAGAAGTTCATTTTTTACGGTAGAGTGAAGTTTACTCAAGTTCAGTTTATGCACAAAAACAAAATATATCTACCCATTATAACAGCACCGGTAAAGCGCACTCTGAGCCAGAGAGCACAATCAATCCGCTTCGTGCATCCACAGTGTGCTGACAGTTGAGTTCACCCTTTCTTGTTATTGTCACAATAATGTACTACTGGGAAAACAAAAGCACTACTGAACACATTGGCAATGATGAGTCACATTCAGGTCAAAGCATAATTTGCAGAAGTAGCGAAGCTGATTACCAGTTATAGTTTCGCTGAATATAACGGTAGCAGGCACTTCTTGACTTTTCTTTGGAAGCAGCATTAGTACTCAAAAAGAGAAAGTAAGTTCGACTAATTCATTCCGATCAACACTGTGAGAGGCAACAAGTTGAAACGGAACTCAGCCTAAAAATATTGCGGCGCGCTGGACAGAGCGCTGCTCTCGTTTGTGCGGGCGAAATAAATTGGTTTTTGTGTCTTGGTTGTACATCAAACTTGTACGCTGTATGACAGGCTATGGCAGCATTGCTACCATTATTGTTGTTAGAGGGAAATTTTTATTTGGGCAAGATAGTATGGGAATTGGAGGTCGCATTCACAAAAACTGCAATCTAAACACCATTATGAGTCTTTTTACAAGCAAAGTGATTCACTCATGCAGTATGCGCGTTATAACAAAAAAACCAGTCGGCGAAGAGATACTTTTATCATCCACATCAGGCGACAATAAGTGTAATGAAGTATTAGACAACATGTTAAGTTATTGGAATTTGGGCTGACGACAGTCAAGCTAATGTGACTGTGCACTCTTTACTACTCAACTTGCTAATGACTTGCTCCAGTCCAACACAACCCATTCGAGCAGTTTATGCAGATAACATGCTAAAAGATGAGTAGGAAGAATTAGGCTTTTTAAAGGCTTTGCAACCTACCTCACCGGAAAGAAAACCTTCGCGTATCTGTAAATGATTTACATTATCTTTCAATTTTGTTGTAAATCTTTTCAGTTTGATATCAGGCAGCATCCCACACATCCGAAAAGCACCAGATGACCACCACGAGCTTCCGGGTCTCGTCAGTGGTGGGCATTTCACGGAGTCTTGTCGGGTTTCGACCTCATGATTTTCGGATACTAACAGCTACTTTCACTGAGCCTTGGGTGATGGCGGCACACCTACTTGGCGGAAAGTGGAATAACATATAGCTCCGCTCATGAACCACTACTATGAAACGTAAAGCATGAGTGTGCAGCTGAGGAGGAGGATAAATTACTCATCAAATCTAAGTCGACAAATGAGAAGCACTTCCCTATGTTATAGGAAATAAGCAACTCGCTATCTGCTGAACAGGGAACAAACCAAATCTTGCGTTTGCTCAGTCAAGGCTAAACAGGTTGACTCCAATTGAATTTTATTTATTCAAAGAGGTTGTTAATATTTATTACAAACAAAAGACAGTAATCAATGCAAGATACCACCGTATCAGAATAAGTAATTTTCTGCTCTGAAGTGCCAAAAGTGAGGCTCATCCAGCAGAGTTAGTAAAACGTTAACTGCATATCGCTTATTTCTCACATATTACATACCCATTTGCGATTCTGCTAGCCATGACAACCTGATGGTTCATATATTCAAATGTGTTCCAGTAAGAGATGACAACCATTTAACGTTACTTTCTCCTCGCATCTGTGCTCTTAATAGCCCACTCGGCGATACTCTACTTATGGCTCCCCGTAGAGGTCTAGGCGAGAGCGGAAAGTAAATAATATTCATCTTACCAAACGTGTGTACTCTCACTTTATCCTTTGCGAACCCATCATTTACTATAAGCGGACTGTTTCAGAGGTGGGTTTATTTTTACTTTGTGAGGCATTATCAACAGCAAACCTGAAGTATAAACGGGTTGACATATTCTAAGATACCGTAATTTTACTCGCGCCTTTTCACAACTCACAGTGCTCTGTCAAGCCCGCGACAATACAAAGCACCTACGCGACTAAGGGAAACAAATTAGATTACATTAATAACACAAAGATCGCCACAGAATGCCGTCATTTTAAAAATTATCCGAGCGATGACAACTAAAACTCGCAGAGTATTTACTCACTGCACCAATCATTGTCGAATATGGTCGCTATCGTCTTTCAACGGCGATGGTTTAAACTCATCTATATCAGGCGACATGTTGCGTTTCAGTATCAATGATTATTTGAGGAACGCTGCAACCTACCCTTAACTGTTAAACTATACGAACCCTAACGCCATCCCTGTGCAGTTCAACAGATCTTTGCTGACTACTACCTTATGCGGAGTAGTAAAATATATAACATGTATGAAAACCACTAGCAAATCCGTGAGTCCACCGTTGAAATGGGCGGGTGCAATCAGTTCATACAATTTGAGCTCGTCGTCAGTGAATTTGTTCCCTGCAAGGAGAGAAGTTAGTAGTCAAATTTTAGTGTTGTTGACCTTGAATCCAACAGAGTAAGGAATATCAAATTAAGCGTCAACTCGATGGCAGATATTAAGATGTGAATAATATTGAGACCCGCACATAACAGATTATAAGCAGCTATTGTATTGCAACCATTAACCATTGAATAAAAATGTGTGTCTTCATTTTGTAGATTGTGTATTGGGACCGGTTGTTATATTCTGCTCCCTGTCTGTACAACCTCAACTGCCATTCACGTGCCATATGAGTGCGGATTTATAACAGGTTTGGAAATATCTCTTCCCAACAACGTTGGCAGGTATCCATTCCAAAAGTGTAGAAATCATTTCAACTTTCAAGTGAAATCATGCGGTTCATGTGTCCATACCAATCGCACTCAATTTTTACATGTCAAAATATTGCATCAAAACATACGGTATGATGATTGCACTTCATTCTGGTACTCCACGCTCATTTTCTCTACGTTGTCTTTGCATTGACAGCACGCTGACCGGATAGCACACCGGACTGTGACAATTGGACTTTGTTCGACGCAACGGACTTTTATTATGTTATAAAATTGTACATACATGAATAATTCACTGGGTGAATATTGAGGACCAGCAACCGAAACAAATGGTTAACTCAACATGCGTAATAAAATATTTCATAGACACTAGTGACATAGAAGGTCACATTCCGGTTAAGGATAACCAGAATGCTTAGAAATAGTATCCACTTTTGCGACGAAACGTGTAAGACATGAAGGCCTGAGGGTGAGTAGATATAAGCGTCATGAGGAAGCAAACAGCTATGGTACATTTTGAATCAGTGAGCGCTGGGTATCATATTGATGGAGTATAAATGATCGAACCCAGCCTACACGACGGCTTTTAAAGCCGAAGTTGTAAAGAATATGGTGACACCGAAGACAAGTTTGATATGGAGCTGTTTAAGTGGTGAAAGATAACTAGAGTAACCATGGGAGCATTCAAATGGGGTCCTTCAACCTTAAGTAACACGCAATGTGGATGCACTGGAGACTCCGCAATGAAGGATAACCAAATATTTGAAGGGACTGTTCCACTTGTCCTAATGTCTGCGACCTAAATCTTTCCAGTGCACAGTGCAATTTGTAGCTGTCGACGGAGTAACCACATTGTTACGTACCAGATAATGGTAAACTTAACCGCATCACAAAATTGAGAGATCTCTGGATGTAACTATCCACCCAATATAGTCGAATGGAATGCCGCCGGAATTATTTTTCTCGTAGAATTTATCAACCATAGAACAATTTTGAGCTCTGTTAAGTCTGCGCTCATGCTACCGATATTAAAAAACTACTTGACGTGTAATGCACTAACTGAATTTATTGATTTGATTTCCATCCTTTGAATGACGACCTTATGCAAATTTATGCTTACCAGCCAGGGCCACCTAAGATATCGGGGTAAACGAATATACAGACTTGTTAACATGGATAACATTGTGAGTCCATAGTTACGCCTCTCAACCGTCGTGAATAATTTTTGAACCTACGTACTTTACACAAACCACCTCAAGAGACCTATCAAGTCTTCGACTTTCTATGCGTATTTTACCATCCTATCATAATATGGCACATATTAGGCAATCGCTTTGTGTCGGTTATAAAGTACTGTTCATTCCTTATGTATTTAAATTGGCTCATTACTACTAGACCGACGCAGATAGCTGATTGTCGTATATCCCTAAGGAATTGAGGACCATGACTTGGCAACATGCAAAAATCCATTGCACATAAACATTTGTGTCATTTATACTGCAAACAAATTTGATAGCTATTCCAAACTCGCTGCCATCCACCGGACAACTCTCGTTTCCATCCTATGTCCAGTTCTTTGGCTTGCAGTAGCTGTCGGCCGCAGGATTCGGTGCATTCACCACCTGCTTGCTTTGGGTCGGCGTTGACGGTACTATTAAGTCTGTGCATCCGACTCTCATGCGTATGATCTGCTTGAATCGTTCACAATTCATTTTCTGTCACATTGTCATCAGTTTCATTGGCTTTGCCGACAGGCTGCTAGCGCAAGTTGTCTCCATTGGCTGGCGCACGAGTGCCGTTTCTCATTGATCTAAGGACTGACCCATACTCCATTATCACGAGCGAAGCTGCGTTTTACTCATGCCCTACCACACAAATTAGCACTTCCTCATGCAGTAATTCGGGAATATTCCCTGGCCCTCTGGGATGTAGATAACTAGATAAGCGCATTTTACAGAGAAAAATACAGTCGTGATTCCTCTTTATAAACTTTTGAGTTAATTTTGTGAATATTCGGTAAGTGTTTATTTTCATCACACCTGTGAGATCAAGAGGGTGGCGTTGTTTGAACACGGAGGTCAAATCCAAAATACTATCAAAGCCATCCAGATGTGCTGTTTAAACTAGACGCCCCACAAAATCTCAATGGACAGAAAGACCAGCCCGCCCGAATTCTATCCGCCGCATGCAACCGCATTGTTGTCTCACCCTTGGAGACTTCTTAACCTTTGCTTCACAGCCCAGACAACTTAAATTAATACCTAAATTTCATGTTACTGGGTATTTGCTTGCAGGGCCTGGTCTCCAAGCTGGTGTTTGATTTTCGGCAAGTGAGGAATAGAGAACAATTAAGCTTAGCAAAGTATACCAGAGCCGATTTTTGACCATCTACTTCTGGGCCTAGTCCAGGTAACGCTGACATGCATCGGGATCTTCTTGGTAGGTGATCATCCGCCAGATTTTATTAACGCCACATAACAAAAGTCAATAATAGGTAGTCAAAACCATTTGCTCTATAATGAACACAAAGAACAGACGCGTACCCATAACTGCTAATTGCAAAAAGGCACATTCGACATAAATAGGCTTGGAGAGCGTAATTCAAACTCTAATACGTAGTTGCCGATACTTCAAAAGCTCCAGTTCCACACAAGGAGAGGATAGCAAAAGCCCTAACTTCCGAGAGGTGAAGAACAAGATGATAATCCAGTCCGTCAGAGACCATAGATTATTCAAGGAAAATGCGTCGGTCTCTCTACCTTTATCAGCTGCTTTCTTTCAGACACTACGTACAATCAGCGTTGTCGAAAATGGTGCTGCTCAAAAGTTTTGGTATTGTGACTTTCTGAGTGGCCAACCGAAGACTCGGCAATGACAACCTCCATTACTTTTGAGAGCATAACTGGAAGGAACACTGGGCAAATGTTTGCAGGCTCACATTGATTGCCACGTTAGAAAATTAGCGCGATTAAAATATGTTTCTACACGGTTGTCAAAATTTTTATCCAAGCACTTTTGTAAGCAATTTGATAATGGCCCAGCCAGCAAGTTTGCTGCTACGCTCGACGCCCTCAGTTGAATGTCATCGATTCCCTGAGAACCGTTGGCGTTCAGCGAGAGCATTCGCATAAACAGAGAAGTAGCGGTAAAAGCGATGTTGTTGATGGTTAAAATTGTCCTAGTTTGCTAATTGATTCGAAGGAACCATGGCTTTATGCGAGTAAAAAGCTAAAGCTTAACAGGTCCCGTATGGCTATCATGAATATACATCGACATTTAGACCAATTGTCCATAAAATCGTGTTTACATCGGTGAACTCACTTGTGTGTGCAAGGTATAACCTGTACATCTAACTTAAATCCGTAATTTATGATGGCAAATATGATGTTGGTAAAAACCTTGTGTCATCCTGGTGTACACATACAGGAGGCAAAAAACTGGAACTAAATGTTCCTCTAAATGTAGTGCCTTGATGAGAAGCATTCATCAAGTATCATGACTAGAATATTGTATTTTTAAGCCTAATCACCCTAGAAGTTACAAGGCTGTTGAAAATAACGGGTTTTACGATTCGTAAAACAATTGCCTGTAATATGCCTCTTCCGCCAACGGGTCGGTGGAGATGCGATTCCGTCTTAACTAGACAGAGCGCGTACTAATGTCGAACGATTGCAAACATGCTAAAACAATTTCTCAGGTCATTGCAAAGTAGCACGTGACTATGTTTTGGGAGTCAGTAGGGTTTAGGACTGCATTTCCTTGCAATATTCTTCTTCGCAATAATGATGGGAAGGTCTTAGTGGACTCTAGGTAGATTTAAGAGTAAACTATTAATGACACCACATTTAAAGTGAGACAGTGCGCTCCCCTGTTATACGCAGCACTATTAAAACCAGCGAGCAGCCTTTCTCAGCTTTATCTAATACTAGCTATTTTTTAATGAGTTTAGCATTGACAATGTTTTCAGGGTAGCACATTATTGTGTTGGTATCAAGGGAGGGTGAACTCACATGTCATTTCACCGTGGATGCTGTAAGTGGACTGATCGTGCTCTCTGGATCAGCATGTATCCACACTGTGCAGCTCTGTTACGCAGACTATTTGTAGTTTATCTATATAGGTTCCACAGGAGGCATATGCATATAAATTAGATAGTAGTAAGATTTTCGCTAAAATATATTTTTGATTGCAAATACCTTGAGCAGTTGTAAATGTTTAAACCAACTAGAACATTAGCACATGTTCGGTCATATTTGCCACAAAGGATTTGTCTGGAGCACCATAAGAGCATTTTCTTTTGAATGTTTGCTTTGCTCCACAACTCACCGTAGCCACGGGTAATTAGCACTACATAGAACTCATATCATCAGAGATGTCTTTGCATTTATCTAAAAATGGCGAGTGTCACCCTTCGATCTTTATGCTGATTAACGAATTCCTCGGTGGCTTTTAATCGCAATGCGGCTGCATGTCACCATTAGGTCTGGTATCTGTGTGGGGGATAAAACAAGTGTTAGCAAAGAGATAAAAAGGGAACAAACAATGCGCCAAACAATGTTGAAGATGGTTAAGCACGAGCTGTTCCTTTGCTTCTTGGCACATAAGCCAACAAACTCGACTGCACATTTATTAGATAAGCAGCAGATGTTTGCTTTTTAAGAAGACAAATGCAAGTTCACCGTTCAGGGATAGACAGATATCGCGGTTACAATTTGGAGGCGTATTCATAACAGCGGAGAAGTTGGAGTATCATGTGTATGTCCCAAGTAATGAGATATAAGCACCGCAAGTAGTATGTCAAAGTGATTTATAAGAGCATATTTTACGCATGTGCGATGAGTATTTACAGGTGCAGTGCAAGGACGCAAGGACAATCGAATGAAAGCACAGCACTCGATTAACCATCGAAATATCTAATGTAAGACAGTTTAGATTCATACAACTTTTGCTACACAACCAGCATATTCGAAGTACCAGAGACATCTGAGTATGTCCCTGGTGGAATAAACTCATTCCAAAAATCATACCAATGCGTTAATTAATGCTCAATAACTTTCTGCTTTAATGTTTGCTATGATAGCATGACTGCTCATGGTCCATCGAATTCTGCTATTGACAACAATGGCACCAATCGTCTTTGTTTCATATCGTCCATCTCTTCCGCCTGACTAGCACGCCGTTGTTCTGTACTGCAAGTGTCACATGTATCTGAATAATTTAACTTTTATGTATATTTAAACAATTTACATTGTCGAAACCACACCTTGAGTAATTCTGAGCCAAACCATATGCATCAAACCGTACGGGAAGTAGTAGCCGTGTATACTTACAGCGAATTACTGGATTTGGCAAAATTACTTATTTTTGTGTTGTAAAATAAATAGTTTCTAGCCGCTTAAACGTGATATTTTTCAGTTATCAGTATCTATCACACGTGTCACACGAATAACTTCAGAATGAATGCGCATTTAATCAGAAACGCAAAAGTTTGTACGCTCGGTTATTGAAATATGGGGCGTGGCAAGTAAGTATATGAAAATTACATGTGTACTACTCAGGATTCGTGTGTTGTTGGCACATTCACCAAGATACAAACACTTACTGTCATACATCTGGAACGCATTAATACTTCCAAATTATTTAAATTTATGAACAAACAATACTCCGACAATAAGGCTATTCTAATAATGCTAACGCGTAGGTTCTAAAGTACCATTATAAATTTCGATCTATCATGATTCTACCCATAAACGGACGGTTGAAGATGGCTACCCATGAGTCGGAACTATACTTGAGTGATTATCAGTAAATTTTTCGCTCGCTTTTGTTTTTCCTTTAGTAATACGGATGGGTTAAAGAAAGGATTATCAAATTCTTGTTTTTGGTGTAAATTGCTGACAACCTTATATAAAGTTACCAACAAAAGCCAATAATGTAACTTTATATACTGGAACGCCTTTTAGGTAACATTGATGAATTTCAAAATATAACACTTACCTCATTGTGAATTATGGCAAATTATCTTATCCCTACGAATTTTGTTTTATTTGAATGAATTGTTTTGCTGCCATCTTTCTAATAAATGACATCGTTGGCCATCAGCTGCAGATAAGGAGCACCCATTACTATTATAGGAAGCTTTACACTCCAGATCAGATTTTTCCCAGAGGTTGCTTTGCCTACACATTATTGTGCATGAGTTCTTTTACAATTGCAAGCATCTCTTTACAGTACTTACAGTGGGAACTGCATTTACTTCTGGGATCCTTTGTCAGTGCATGTGGGTTCTTGGACTGTCGACACTGGATCCCAAATTGAGATACCGCAATACATTTGATTTCCAATTGTCGTTATCCAGTTGCCTTTTCGGCTTTAATCATCTGTCACGTAATTGATATTTCTGCGAATTTGGCAACACTATCTGACCTTAAGTTTTGAATCAAGTATTTTGATAGTGCAACGATGCTAACATCTATAATAAAGTATTCCTCCGAATTTAGGGTGCGTAAAAGGTATCCAACTCTCGGTGATTGCCTTATGATTCTGGCATGCAATAACTTCAAGTTGGCTGTTCCTTCATTTTAGATGATACATTATATATAACTGTTAGCTGGTCAAAGATGTTATCCTTCACCATCATGCATCATACTCTGTTACCACTCACGATAAAGCAAATCGGGTCTGGTACGGTAACACCTGTAAAGAACAGAAACACCATAATGAGAGAAATCTAATGTGGACTCATTCAAATGGAGATTAGACGGTGATAGACAAATGTACATAACTGTATGTGCTGATGTTGTAGAAATTTAATCAATTAACTAAAACAAACACAGAGAATTTACTCAGAAAAATACATAAAAGATGTCATGAAACTTTTCGATATACTACGCATAACCAATTCTAGACATACACACTAGTATTCCAAAGGGTCAAATTTTAAAAATTTGAGTAAATCACTTTAAATGTTTTGCGATTATTCTGAATCCTTGTAACTCGGGTTAATTTTTCTGGCGTTCCTTTGTTCTCCTAGCTGAGGAATTGCGCTACAGATTTCCGTCACCAGATGAGGTGGCATCTTCATTGTGTTACTGCTTAGAGTAGATTAAATGGAGTGCGTCGTAAGCTTTTGATCGATGGGCAGTTGACTTTTGAAATTAGCCTATTCGCTTCATTTGATGTGACATTCGATATTTTCTGTTCCGCCGCCGCTGCTTTTTGCGTTATATCCCTTAAACAAGTAAAATAAGCCGCAATGAGATCTTTATTTCTCTGCTCATCGCAGAGATCATCATGTGTAATTTATAAGAGAACCGGCTACTAATTATTAACCCGAAATAATGGGTTGAATATGTTGATGGCAGGTTTGTGATACATAAGCGAACTCAGCTGCAGAACGCGCAATACTTACGGAACAGTGCAGTGGGACGGTATTTGCTTCACCATAGAGTAATACATTGGAAACCGACTAGCTTTCTTGGACGGGCTTGTTATCAGAACAATATACGGAAGAATACAAATATAAAGTTTACTGGAATGACAATAACACTGATGAAATTTTACACTTTAACAGCAGTCATTCAACTCGTCACAAAATGGACTGCATATGTACCTCATTATGCATGACTGAGTCACACTGCAATACTGAGAAAGCGAAGCGAGGAAAAGAAATGTCCGTTTATTCTTTCAAGCACAACGGTTACACACGCAGTCTCATCTGAAGAACCTTGAACGTCAGGGCTGAAAATACCACGCTTGAAACAACAAGGAAGAAGTGGATTGCATCGCCTTATGTCAAGAACGTGTCAGAAATGACGGCCAGATTTCTAAAACTGTATCATCTGATGGTTGTTCACATAGCAACCGCCGCACTTAAGGGGACTTTATCTAAACCGAAAAGGAAATTGAACGTACCAAAAGCAGTAACGTTGCTTATAAAATGCAATGCAAACACTGCAAGAACTATATAGACCAAACAAGGAGGAACTAACTTACAGGAATAGAAGAGCACAAGAGAGCTTGCATTAACCAGTACGTATCTGCTCTGGTCTCGCAACACATTGATGAGGAGGGACCTAGTTATGATTGGGACAACAACGAAATTTTCGCTTAATGAGAAACGAGAAAAATCAGGGAATTCCTTAAAGCTTGGTTTGCTAATAAACACTGTATACACATGTACATGGATCTAGACCCAGTGTAGCAAGAGTTAAAAAAGAAAGTAATTAGAAGGGTCAGAAATCCTAACCTAAGTAAATAAGCAGCAGCGGCCGAACTTAAGTCACCGAAGGTCAAATGATATGAAGCGAATACGCCAACATATAACAAAACTTGCCTATTGAAAAAGAGCCGAGGACGCACGCAAGGATCCTTACATTATGCAGTGAGGCACTGAAGACGCTAACTCAGTTGGTGACGAAACGTCTGTAGCGCGATTCCTCAGTTGGGAGAACAAAAACCAGAAACTTAAATAGTTTTCAAATAAAACTACTCCGTTCCATATAAGACGATATACATCGAAATATTTTTATTCAAAAAATCTGAAGTAAATACATCGTCACATATAAAAGCATAAGGTTAGCAAGCTAGAAGATATAGGCATCTGCCATTTGTTTTCTTTCTCCGCTTAGACGAGACTCTGAAGAAAGTAATATTTATTGGGTACAGAAACGAAACGAATTGTTCTTAAAATAGGCCTTCGTGCTTAACTGCACAGGAGGTGCAACAAATTTTATATGGGTTAGCATTTACAGCAACCGTGCTTTTATTTTTGTGTATAACTGGGATATTCCGATACACACAAGAAATTAGTAATCTTAGCCCAATGCTATAAGATGAAAGGAATACAGCGATGGCCATTTAGCGGTTTTTCAGGCCCTCAACATTTATTTACGGACAAATGTCATTTTACCACTATCCGTAAGAAAATGTTCCTTTCTATGCCTTCATACGGTCGTAGTTTATACCGTAAAGAGTAACAATCTATTCTCCTATCCCAAACTCTCCATTTGCCCCCATGATGGATTCAAGCGGCAGCTGTACTGCGTTCTGTACACTGAGTTGATGGATGCGGATATACTTGAATATTTAAAAACAGATAATCAAACAATAACGCTTGCGGCCAAAATGAAGCAAATGTTCTCAGCAGTTACGCATAACTTTTCATAGTAAAGGTGATGTACCGGAAAATACTAGAGCCATGTAACTATACACAGCTTATGGTGGCATGACACTTGCTGACTTCGAACCAAGCAATTGCAGTTTAATCATATGGCCGACAGCATTAAATTCACGTGGGTTAGAATTTTAATAGTATAGGTTAGGTAACATTAACGTACAACACAAAGATACAGATGTTCTCTTAGTTTGAATAAGCAGCAGCAACACATATGTAAATCTGAAAGCGTGCTACCTAAACCTGCCAAAATTCGATATAATCAATTATAAAAATGTAGCCCATTGATTTCCGGATACCTTGTTAGCCGTTGCGTCACAGTAGATGCATATCTGAGAATATTCCCTGTTGGATGTGATGTGTTTTCAGTCCAAAGAATTTCACAATTTCTCCTGTCTGTAAATTGCAATGAATTATATCTGACTGCAAATGCCATTGTAGAAACCAGATGTAAGATATTTATATGAAAAAACGAAACTTAGTTATTGCATCGCATTCTTCACTGTGTTTTGAATAGCTTGTTGGTGATTCAATGCAATTGATGTTTACGATAACATTAACGTAGACAAGACAATTATGAAATCCAGCGTTGCGTATACATAACACAAGAGTTACTCAGGAAATTAAGACAATCGCGCCATAAATCTGAAAGTTTGAATCTGCAGACAGGGCCATAAATATCGGCCGTACAGATGTGATGAAACAATTCATTTACAGGTGCTTTGTGTTTAATACGCATAACAGACTAAAGCTCCTGCTAAGTTAACCAGGTTGATAAGGTTTTGAGCAAACTCCGTAAATGACAGAAAAGAGTTTCCCCACTTTTTCACAGGTGAAATCAATTACACTGAATACATGGGCCTGTGGCATGATTGTTAGATCTGTTATTTAAGTTGGACTTTATACAATGCTGTCGAATTTCGCAAATGAGCACTGAGATTTCACTGCATAATGATTTCTAGGCATTTATAAATATTTTATTATATTACCCCATGGAATTTATACAGACCGGATTAAGAGAATGCGCTAAATATGATGTGGAGAAACTCGAAGAAACTAAAGGCTCCCAATTTTATTTACTGTTTTTTACGGTGGAAAACATTAATAGATAAAGCTACTACTTTGGCAACTAAAGGTATTTGTAGAGAAAATCGCAAAAGACTTCAGATAAACAGTACCGGCATTTTTCCATATTTATCCAGAAAACATACAAAGGCAAGGTAGTAATAGCTCTCTTCTCATGCGCCGGAGATATCTGCAGCCCAGAAATCTTAATAGAAAATACGCCTTTTCCAAAACTGACCTAATTTCAAATCAGTCTCCTGATAATTTTCTTTACAAACAAGACTTGCCTCCTGAAAATAAGCTCCGGTGCTAACGGCAGAGAGAAATAATCTTAAGCTGTGCTTTCGTTCAAGGTGGAGCATGTGGCGAATGATATCGGGCAAAAGCTCCGGTTTGCCATTACGCACCACTATATGACCGCGTGGTTGCAAAGTATAAACACAACGCACAGACGTATTTGATAAACGTCAGATCATATCGACATATTGTTTGGCTTGTCACTTCTTTTATCATTTCACCTATAGTTGCATTGACATTTACAAAGGCAGAACTGACTGTCAGTT
>CALYDF020001353.1:0-24516 GCA_944474145.2 Dicrocoelium dendriticum
TAGGGGGAAGGTGACAGTGACGGCGTTGTCCGATGATGCATGTCAAGTGCAAGGTACCCGTAGAAGGTACAGCGTGTTGCTGCGTGAGGAGCTAACCTGCCAATGCAGCTCCAGTCGGCAATGGCTGATGCCGTGCGCACACATTGTGCATGCATTGCACGCTGCAGGCAGACCGGTTGACGACATATTGCGTAACAACCGGTGGGTTGTGTCGCACGCGCAACAACCGCGTGATACCGCCTCCACGTCCGCCGCCGCCGTCCCCCTAGCGTCTTGTTCCACTGTTGCACCGGTAAGTAGGGAACAGAAGCTTAGGGAAGGTAGCCAGGTTCTATGTGATATTCAGGTACAAGTTTGCAGCCTGGGCGATGCGAAGTATAGGGAGGTTATGGATCACTTGCGTGAGTTACTACGGAACCTTAGCAGCTCTCACGAGGACGTTGCGGTTTCAGCCTCCGCATACATAATGGATTCACCTGCGGAAGGGACGAGTGAAGGCACTAGGGAAGGCACAATGGGTAAACAACGTCTAGTTCCCATTCCAGAATCGTCAGCCAATCATGAGCATGAAAGGAAGACACTTCGTTTTCGAGACTTGCACACGAAAACCGCTAGGGTGTATGGGCCTCCAAGGAAGCGTCGTAGCCATGCACCACTCCCAGCCAACTACAACAATGATGAGTGCGCTTCGTGCCTCCAAACTGACTGCGAGGCACAGAGTGGACAGGTGGTTGACTGCGTCATGTGCTGCGACTGCGGCAGTTGGTATCATTAGGTGTGCGCCTCGTACAGTGAACAGGAACATTTTACCTGCCATCGGTGTATGTAAGTCCTTCTTTTTCATATTGCTAACTTTTTCGTTCATTTATAACCGTGCTATCCATTGCTTCCGCATGATCGTTAGGTACACCCACTGCTCCCATATGCGGTGCCACCCCTGCATGACATTTACGTCACCTACGCCAACCTCGGTAACGGATCACGCATAATGGGGTGGTCAGGTGTGCCTACGGACATCAGAAGCACCCACAATTCCGCTGCCTTTTAGGATGCACATTTACTTATCCGTTCCTTCGTGACAGCCCCATCTTCTAAGCACCCGGAACAAGGATTGCGCTTTGCAAGGCACCGGGGTAACCTGGGTTGACAAGGTAAGAAGCACGCTTAACGTATAATACATGGTACATGTTTTCCTTGCACTCAAACTGCATTTTTGATAGCATATCATCTTCCAGTTGCTTAGTGATCCGCCGCGTGGGGATGAGTATGAATTACCTTACACATACGTGCGTGAGCATTACGCATGGGACTGAACAGCTAATCCTTTCCTTTACCTTGCGTGCCGCTTCTACCTACGGTTGCTAAAAGGACCACCTGTTTTATGGTCCTGCATTATCTCCATTTCTGGCACTCTGTTATCCCATCAGGAATACGTGGCATCATGTTTCTTAGCAGCATTAGATAACACATTGGCGTTCATCAGCAACTTTCGGTAGACCGTAGGCTAAAGGTTAGGGAGGCCGTGAAGGACGTCAAACACAGGCGAGCCCCAAGTGAACAACATGCGTCTTCACTGCGGGGCTTGGTGATTATGTATCTGAGGTAGATACTCCCGGTATCATTTTCCACTGTAAGCGGTCATCCTTGAACTTGCACTAACCGCACTTAAACATGCTTCCGCACAGTGTTAACAGGGATTCTGGCGTTCAGGGGTTTCAAGGGTGACTTGAAGCTTCTGCGTGGCAACACAAAACGGTTTCATTTCCCTGAGTAACTCAGATCTTCGTACTTAAACCTCCATTTCTCTACCTCTTCAGAAGCATTGATATTATTTTACTTTTTTAACGTGCACTTCTTTTTTCCGTGCCTTCTATTTCACACCTTTTTTGGTTCCCTTACCTCACGTGACTCCGGAGGCAGGCGTTGATAGGGCAGCGAACGTGGGCATTAACGGTTTGCCCAGGGAGGCATAGGGGTGTTCAGATTCAGATTCAGTTGGACTGGAAAGATAGCAAATTTCCTTGAGTGTTCCTTCTTGAGCAAAGCGTTGAGCCAGGAAATGAGAAGCTGGTAGGTCTTGGTAGATCTTAAAGGAAACTTTTGAAACACTATGATCAACCGATTACTGCCCACCTTTCCTGCAATAGCAGCCCCGGAGTGAAAGTTACGTTAAGTAGACAGGAAGTACGAAGTGAATATACGATGAAGGGAAATAGAAGTCATTAAAATGAAGGATAACACAAAAGTGTGCAGTGAATGACAGAATAAGAACTTAAAGTTTGAAGATGGATGTGGTCAGGAGAAGGGAAAGTTTCGTGTTGCCACCCAAGAGCGTCTGACTGACGCTCAAAACCCGAACCATAGGTTCACGGAATACACTTTCTGGAAGCGAGTTCCAGCGCTCGATACCTCTACGCGATAACCTAGTTTGCGCCACGATCCGGTCACAACGCCGTTTGTCTACCTTCATGGTATGACCACGAAGACTAGGCAACCTAGCCGGGTTACTAGCCAGCTCAGGTACGGTGCAACTTTACCTGTTAAAATGCGGCAGGTAACCATTACGTCTCCTCGAACCCGTCGTCAGTGCATTGAATACATACACAAGCTACGTAGACGCTCGGGGTGCGGATGCCCCCGTAACCCCTCGACCAATTGCATACCTACTGTCACAACTCTCTCCAGCTCCATTTTGTCCTGAACAAGGCAGGGCGTGCAAACCTGCACGCACCATTGCAGATGGGTGCGGACGAAAGCGGAGAACAGCTTCACCAATATGTCGGCCGTTAAGACCCCGAAAGAACCTCCTTTTAACCACAACATTCTGAAACCTGTACTTGCAGCATTCTTCCAGCTGTCACCAGAATGCAAAGACGAAGAATGGACGATGCCTAGGTCTACGTGGTTGAAGACAATGGGGAGTTTAACCAACCCGTGTACGGACGGACGTAATTTAGCTCACATTTGGTGGGAACACCGCGTGAGCAATGAGCGTGTTTGACACCTTGTTTATGGCACAGGAAAAGGAAATGAACCGCTCAGCACCGTTATTTCACGCATCAGGCTCCGATGACTCGGCCACGTGTTACGCATGCCAGTCCACCGACTCCCGCGACGTGTGTTGTTTGCTCGCCGGGGGTGTGGATGGAAGAAGAAGAGGGGTGGCCAAGCGATGACGTGGTCCAGATGAATGAAGACCCTTACTTCTGAGCTGGCCTCGGTTGGAGCGTCTCGGCTCCCTGGTTGGGGTCCGAAAGACGATGAACACGTTTGGTTGGATACACTTGCTTATATGGCTAGGAGCCGACCTCAGTGGCGTTCGTGCTGTGAGTTTCTTTGTCCCACCCCATCCCTCTTGACCTCCCCCTCCAACCACGATCTCATTAGTTAGCCTTATATAATTTTGCATAATAATTTTTTGGTGCACAGCCGCCGGCTGATGGCTTACTGGAACGATGCCCATCCGTTACCGGTAGCTCAGCCAGCTTGCACCAGTTGCATTTTTTTCTCCTTTTTTCTATGTATTGCGGCACAGTAGCTGAGGTGTTCCCCACCTCTAGCTAACGTGTATGATGATGATGAGCAGAAAGGCAAAAAGTTTTCTTCCATACGAGGAACGGAAACCTTAGCCTGATTTGTGGGCATAAGCCGCAAAGCAGACCAATCCCAGAGTCTGTCCAGGGCATACTGTTTGGCCTCGCCAACTCTAGGAACATTTAGAACATCCCATAGCTTAAGGTCATCAGCCCCCAGGATTATCCAAAGTATTCCAGTGCACAGTGTATTATAACCGCCTATACATGAAGTAAAGCACTTTACCACAAGCTTCGCATGAGCATGATTGCAGCTAGATGGAACCCTGCGCAAGCACATATGCATAGAAGTAAACCGTTATAAACAAGTGAAATACCACACAAAAGTTAGCCCATATACTTCCTGCAGCGACTCTCTCATGTGATAAACTAAGCCCGCTGACGAACGGAGAACATGGACTAATACCAATTGTGGGGCATTAAAACAGTAACCAGAAAAGTATTTTAATAAATACCGCCATTATGTTTCATTACCAATTTACATTCGAGATATATGCCATGTAACATATTACAAGTCAGTGAAAAATATAAAAAATATTTACCCTATACCTGAATATGGCATATCCACTAAATAACAGAATTATATTAGCAACATATACAAAGGCAATCAATATATAAAAGCATTGTACATATATATATTTATTCATTTTATATCATAACAAAAATATATAATATTTCAAAAACCATGTACTACAAATCTCATAGATAGAAATAGCGTTCATCGACTGCAGTGATGAACTATATCGCTAGGACTTCCCATTCCACTTTAAAGTACATTACAAAACTTCACCTATTATCACGTGTTGCGTATCCATCATCTATAAAATTTGGCCCAAAATTAATTATCCCATACATTACCAATTACGAAACAAATCAATTGTAGATAATCCGTGAACTATACCTTTGTATGGTTGCAAACTATATTCACTTTCACCCATGCTGTAAACAAAAGCGTGAAATATGCAGTTACAATCAGCACTTCCCTAGCTGTAACCGTGTGAAACTATTAAAATAGTTATATACCACACCACACACGGCATTATAACAGTTACCAAATTATTCAGCTGGTTTTTCCCTAACACGCATGAAGTGTATCAAATAAAAGCCTATCTTTTATGTATACCTACATTTTTCGTGCCGTCATTGTAAACATCACCAAATAGCACTTGCCTCCGAACCCTTTAAGAAGATTTAATTCCTTTAAAACATAGCGCAGGTACTACAGCTACCATTTATCTGTGTCACCTCTCGCTATATCTTCCATTTTAGAATACATCACCATTTATTCACGCAGCGACAGTTGCTGTCATGGCTACCATGATTTCGTATTTCCTGACTACCTCAGTCGACATTCGGTCGCCCATTTCAACCCATACATGCTTTAACGTTTAACATCGCATTATGGCATTATTGCTCATCCATCCGTAATTTCCTTTTCATGCACACACGCGGACGCTTGTTCATACCACTTCCCTTATTTCCTAGTGTCGGATGTACCGCCGGGACTGTTAGTTATTACTTCTTGCATCGACCGTTGTGCAGCACGTTACCTCTGATCCACCGCGCGCAATCCAAATTTCGCGGGGTAGAAGAATTCTCCGCTACCGACTCCATGGTCCAGGGATTCGCAAATTCTGTTCCTACTGTGTACCTTGGTTGCAGCATCTTTAAACTATTGGCATACTACACGTGAACGCAAATGAATGAAACTACAAAGCTACTGAGATAGCAGGGTACCTTGCAATACAATGACTAAAAACTTTATATTGCTCACTGGGTTGAACGGGGTAACGGTGCTGCGACTCCTGGACTGTTGCCTACAGAGATCGTGTTGTTGTGGGGAAGTGCTAATTTTTGTCATGGCGATAAAGGGTTTCGCTACCGCTGTCCTCCGTAACATCCATGTTTCGTTGAGTGGCTGCAGAGTATATTCTTAATTTTGGTGGTATTAAGGTGCGGGGAAATGGAAAATAATTCTATGTGGATTTGCTTCGTGAAAACGGTTATGATAAAATAAAGTGATGACTACACGCGTAGTTGAAATTCACGGCATAATGGAAAGCAGGCAAATGCTAAATAAATGTTTAGTGTAAACGGATGTTTTATGAAGCAAATAAGTGTTAATACATTTTTTCATGTATGTAAAGTTTATGCTTGCAGAAAGTTACTTGCTTGGATAAGGGGTAAACATATCTCTTGTCTGATTATGTATTTTTGTTTTTTAGATCGCGATGAATGAAAGGGAAAATAACAACTCATATATCTTACCAACAACAAAGTGACTTATACACATCTCTTTCAAATCCAGTTATGAAAGCATCACCATTTAGCCTGGTGTACCGGAACACAAAGTCCCTCCAGGCGGATTTTTCATGTCAAAACTTAGCCACTCTCGGTGTTTTGGTACACATGGGACTTTAGCTGATGCTTAAAAACTGAAGGTAGTTAACAGCAACAGAAGGTTTGCATGTCGAAAGAGAATATACAGTTGGTTGCGGCCATGGGAAATTTTCGAGGCCATACGTATGTATATAAGTCGCCATGACCAAACATATTCCCGCTTCTAGTTTTTGCGGCAATAATTGACGACTGCATCGTTTGGCCTTATGATGAGTAGTCCTGTTGTGCATTTGCGGTTGTCCTGGAAGATATTAATCGTTTTCATAGAGAAACTGATATGTTATTGGAATGGAAATGTAATGACCACATTGGCTTACTCAAGGTAAAGCGAGAAGCAGGATCGGTACGCTTTAGAACCAATACGCGAATATAAAGCCAACCTCAGATGAGTGTAGAACACCAAAAGTAACGTTAGGAAAAAGTTATTAAGTGGGGCGCAACGCTATCTAGTGCTAAAATTAAGGCACCGGAAGATAGCTAGCTAGGGCAAAAGTGTGGTCGCGTGCGCGGAGAGCAAAGATGGCCTCGGAGCTGATGAGCGTCGCGCCGTTCGAAGGCGGATGCTATGTTGACTCAAACAAACGCGAGCAACGTTCAAACAGGCGAGCGGCTAATTTGCTATGTACATCGAGAAAATATAATTTTGTGATGTTGTAATATTTTACGCAGCATGCGGCAGCCAAACAGGGGAATCTCCAGGTCACTACACAGCCGCCCTCTTAGAAGGGAACCGTAGGTGACCCTTCGATCTACGTGAGGACTGTCCGCCGCCGGCCAGCCTTCTGCGCTTCCAGGCGGTGAAACCTGATGCAGCTGCTGGGGGAAAACCAATGCGATCGGACGCTAGGGGGTTCCCACCCGTGTACTCCCTACAGGTGCCAAAAACACAAAATTGGGGAAATGTGCGTGGCGGTCGAGTGCGTAGTGTCACGGCACATGAGGTTTGAGCACGTAGTGTCCGAAAACGTAACGATCTATTGTCGTTAAACGTCCGCGTGTCGGGGATATGAAAAAGAAGCGGAAATGCGGAGTGTCAAACAGGTGCGAGCGACAGAGCTAACAAAAGACGATAGCACTTACCGAGTGCGATAAGCGAATAAAACGAGAACCAGTTTGTGTTTTCAAAACGATTTTTTCCTTTCTTAGTTTTTCAAAAAGTTTTTGCGATTTTTGGGTTTTCAAAACGCTTTGCAAAATTTTTGGGTTTTCAAAACTGTCGTTTTTTTGGGCGGGTTGGGCCACAAGCCAAAAGGAAGCGGGAAAGGAAGAATGAAAGGAAGACTAATCTTTTAATCGCGCTGGCCAATGAACCCGCCTACCTGACCTAGTCGATTTCGGACGTTCGGTCGGAGGCGTTGTCGCTCCAGCAGTTTTGTCGGATGAGGAAGCTTTCGGCTCGATAGAATCGGAAGGAACTGAGTCGGAAGGGTTAGTCGGAGAATGCTTCGTAGCATCGGAAGTAGGCGTGTCGTTGATCATAGGCTGCGTTGACTCGTCCGAAGGTGGACGGGAGTCATCGTCCATCTCAGGTTCCACATGGGCAAGCTTGAGACGGTTGATAGAGACAGTTTCACGTTTACCGTGGCGGTGGATAACGAATAGGCGGTCCTTACGTTTAAGAACCTTAAATGGACCTTCGTATGGTCGTTCGAGTGGTCTGCGTAGACCATCGACTCGAAGGAAAACGTAAGCGCAATGCAGTAGATCTTGTGGAACGAACGATTTACGTCGTTTTTCTCGCACGTCGGCTACTTTGATATGGCGCATGCTCGTGGCTAACTGCCGAGCGTAATGCGCGTCGTAGTGGGGTGTTCTGGGGTTTCCTGAAAGGAAGTCCCCAGGTAGTCGAAGAGGTTATCCATATACCAGTTCGGCGCTGGACGTGTGCAAATCAGCTATAAGAGCTGATGGGATACCAAGTAATATCATAGGAAGTGCTTCGGTCCAGCTTAGTGCATTAGCGTCAATAAGTTAGGCCTTCAGCTGTCGGTGGAAACGTTCCACCATGCCGTTGGATTGCGGGTGATAGTCGGTAGTCCGGATGCATTGACACCCGAGGACTTTGAGAAGATCGTTGAAGGCCGAGGATTCGAAATGCGGACCGCGATTGGTAGTCACGGTGGCTGGACAGCCATGTGAAGCGACCCAGCGCTCAACGAAAGCGCGCGTTACGGTGTCCGTGGATACGTCGGGTATAGGTACGGCATCGGGCCAACGGGTGTACCAGTCGATCATGGTCAGAAGGTAGACCATTCCTCTGGATAGTGCCAAGGGTCCAACTATGTCGAGATGGACATGGATGAGGCGAGCTGACTTGCGGAAAACGACCAAGCGGAGCGGACACGTGCCGCTGTATCTTGGCCTGCTGACACGTTAGACAACAGCGTGCCCAGAGCTTAAGATCGCATTGCCTTATGAGCCAAACGTAACTCTCGGATATGAGCCTGATCGTGCCTTGGATGCTTGGATGAGCGATGTTATGAAGTGTGTCGAAAACTAGACGTCGAAAGGTTTCTGGAACGACGGGTCGACGTCGTGCAGCAGAAGTATCGCACAAGATTGTGCCATCAGATGGCGGCAGTGGATGCGATGTGATTCGTAGCGAAGAATCTTGTTTGACGTTCTGACAGTCAGTGTCGGTTAGTTGCGCGGTAGCCATGGCAGACAAGTCGATTGCCTGGCCAACGGTGTGGATTGCGGAGACGCGCGAAAGAGTGTCAGCAACGACGTTATTCTGATCTGAAATGTGTCGGGTATGTAGAAAATTGAGCCACGAAATCCAGCTGACGAACCTCACGTGGTGCGTGTCGAGCTGCTTGATTTCAAATGGCGTAAATAAGCGGCTTTTGATCGGTGAAGATAACGAGCGAATTACTTTCTAAGACGTGCCTGAAATGTCGCACGGTAGAATAAACTGCCAGCAGTTCGCGGCTGAACGTGCTGTACTTGACTTCTGCCGGTTGTAGGTGTCGGGAGTAGAAAGCGAGTGGTTTCCAGCATCCTTCAGTGAATTGCTGCAGGACGGCGCCAATGGCGGTGTCCGATGCATCGGCTGCAACGCTGAGTGGAGCTTTGGGGTCGAAATGGTGAGGCATAACGACTTCAGCCAAGGCCTCTTTGCAGGCGTTGAAGGCTTCGGTTGCAGCGGGCGTCAACTCGACGCTGCCGTTCTTGCGTCCACGAAGTAAGTCGGTCAATGGACTGAGCAAGTCGGCACAAGGTGGCAGAAATCGACGGTAGTAGTTGATCATCCCACTAAAATGGCGGATGGCGGCCAAAGTAGTCGGAACGGAAAAGTCCTTAATTGCGCTGACTCGGTCTTCGAGCGGCCGTATGTCATGCTGGTCAATTCGATGTCCAAGAAATTCGATAGATGGTTGCTGAAAGATGCATTTGTCAGCGTTGACAATAATGCTATTAGTGGCTAACCTCTCGAAAAGCATCTTGAGGTGCTCCGCGTGCTGTTCTTCGGACGAACTAGCTACTAAGATGTCGTCTACATAAGGATAAACAAAGTCGAGACTTCTCGTAACAGAGTCTATGAAGCGTTGAAAAGTCTGAGCTGCGTCGCGAAAACCGAAGGGCGTTCGCAAGAATTCGAAAAGTCCGAAAGGCGTGATGGCTGCGGTTTTCGGAATGTCATGCGCGGCTACACGGATCTGGTGATAAGCGCGAACCAGATCGACCTTCGAGAACACACGGGCGACACGTAGGCTAGCTGTGATGTCCTGAATGTGCGGAATCGGATAGCGGGCGAAGACGGTAGCGTTATTGAGAGCCTGATAGTTGCCACATGAACGCCAGTCACCTGACATTTTAGACACCATGTGTAGAGTCGACGCGCACGGGCTCTTAGACTGGCGAATAACGCTTATGTTTAGCATGTGCTCGAATTCGGAGCGTGCAATTTTGAGCTCGTCTGGGGTCATGCGCCTGGATTTTGCGAACACAGGCGGACCTTTCGTAACCATGTGGTGTGTCGCGGCGTCGGTTGCGGAAGGCAACGGGACGGCAGGATGGAAGGCCTGCGCAAAACTATCGAGCAGCTTTCGCCCGACGGGTGAACTAAGTTGAGTCGCGTACACGGGACTGATTGACGCGGTGTCGGTCAAAGTCCCAGTGACTGCGAGATTCGTAAGGCGGTCGACTAGACGGTGTCGCTTAACGTCGACGAGTAGGTCGTAATGACGAAAGAAATCGAGACCAAGGATAGGCGTTTGAACATCCGCAACGAGGAATATCCATTTGAAAGCGCGTCGGAAGCTGAGATTCAGCGTGCGCGAGCGTTGACCATATACGCGGATAATGGTCCCGTTAGCTGCGCGCAATCAGCTAGTCACCTTTTCGGTCGGGTCGTTTGGATCACGCGGGAGAACGCTGACTTCTGCGCCAGTACCGGCGAGATAGCGAACTCCGGTTCTACGACCGGTGACGAAGAAAAGGCGACTGCGTTGACCAGCTACGTCCGTCGCCCCTACGTGCTAGTCCGTCCGTTTCCCTGCTTCTGTCGTTTGAAGGAACAGGGCGGGCGACATGATTTAGCTTGCTGGCGGAATCGTTCGTGGTACCAGCATTAACCGTTTCTATTCGGTGATCGCGAAGGTGAGTTCGACCGGGAACGTGAACGGCTCCTAGAGCATTTACAGCGGTTATGTCCGGGGGCCGAGAAGTCTGCGAATTGTCGAGTCAATGTTGCCATCTGGGATTTAAGCGTGGCGATATCGTCGTCCGGTTTCGTCTGAATCAGCGAAACTTGGCCGTACGACTCCCAAATACGGTCGGCTGGATCGGCCAGTTTGGATAAATGTGCATCCTCACTAGCGCAGAGGACGTGTAGCATCTCGCGCGGAAGTCGTTGCAACCACATTTCCCGAAGAAAAGAGTCATCTATCGAAGTGGGTTTAGCTAGGCTCTGCATTTTTCGAAGCATTTGAGACGGCTTGGGATCGCCAAGGTCGGTTTCGCTGACAAGTTTCGTAACTCGTTGTCGATCGGATAAGTCTGTTCTTCTCAGAAGAGCTATCTTGACTGCATCGTAAGTCTTTTGGTCGTCAGCAAGATCTAGAATGTCATCCATGTCATCGATGACATTTAGCGGAAGCGAGGATAGGACAAGGTGAAACTTGGTCTTTTCGGACCTAATACCACGCAAAAAATTGCGACTCTAGCTGACCAAACCAAGACTTAGGATTAGTCTCGCGGAAAGGTGCGATAGGAAGCGTAACTGTGCCGAGCTGAACGTCAGAATCTACGCGATCAGTTTCCACAGCGACCAAAATAGCGAGCCAGCGAGATTAAACCGAAAAATGAAAAATGAAAATCAGACGGGTTAGCGAAAAATGTGGCCAAATCTGAAAAGAAAGGTTAGCGAAAACTCACTGGATAATGACCAATATAGCGAGAAGCAGGATCGGTACGCTTTAGAACCAATACGCGAATATAAGGCCAACCTCCGGTGAGTGGAGAACACCAAAAGTAAGGCTAGGAAAAATTTATTAAGTGGGGCGCAACGCTATCTAGTGCTAAATATAAGGCACCAGAAGACAGCTAGCTAGGGGAAAGGTGTGGTCGCGTGCGCGGAGAGCAAAGATGGCCTCGGAGCCGATGAGCTTCGCGCCGTTCGAAGGCGGATGCTATGTTGACTCAAACAAACGCGAGCAACGTTCAACCAGGCGAGCGGCTAGTTTGCTATGTACAGAGGCTTCAAGTGGAACGGCGACTTAATTTAGCACGAATATCAAAAACAGGTATCAGTGATATTTTATATTACTGATAGAATCCCAGTAGCTCGAAAAAACAAACTGTATAACTTCACCTTCTGCACAATCTCCTCGGGTTTAATGCGGGTTTCCGTCATTCTTTACCACGCTCCGTCGCACTGCTGGAAGCATTCTTCCACGATGCTCCTTAATACCAGCGTTGCTTAGAGCAATATCAATTGAGTATGAGGGCTGTTCTATTATAGTAATTTTTTCTCGGTCAGTAATGTCCGGGTGCCCGGTGCGTTATGAGCAGGAGTATAGTCATGAAGAAGCATCCACGATTTGCTGTCATAGTTATCGTCTGTTAAAGCGCACTCAGCGAAGCAAAGGTTTCAATAATAAGGCAACAATAATTGGCATAAGTGCGACATAGTCAATAGTCAGGTTTGAAGTGCATGTGACCCAGGTGCAGTAACCGAAAGTTCATAATCTAATACGAAAAAGGAAATAACGCAGTGCCAAACATATCTGGCGACAATTAACATGTGCCCAACATTTACAGATCACACAGTGAGGCTAGGGAGGGAATATTAACAGTCACTTCACAGTGGGAAATGAAGGGCCAGGTATCAGGGGGAGGAGTCTGCTGCTACAAAATGAACAAATTGGTGGTTTAACCGAGCGATCTATCTGTGCCTTTCACGGATGGGTCTGTAAAGTTTAATGCAATATCAGTAAACAATGCCGACTTTAATCTAATTATCCTTAAGACCGACAACGCGCCCCGCAAAGTTGGCTTGTTACGGTGTTGACGACACCTAAGGAAAATGTATACCTCGACCTCCCATTTAAGGGTAACCCCGCTTCAACGAGGGCAACCAAGCGCTTCCTCTACGTCACTCAGATAATGTAATGTGCTAGAGATGCTGTGGTGATAAACAGCATAGGAACTTGAACCTATCAGCGTCAAATCACACAATACTCACTAATCCGATTATCCCTGCTGCGCTAGTTAGATAAGCAAGAATGAGGGGGTTTTGAATTCCAGAGTGAATGAATCCCGGACCAAATGGGTTCAAGGTGAGGTCAGCCATTTCGCGTCCAATATTCCGTGTGCACGCAAACGTGAACATGTTTTATTGACCCCTTATCTGCTTGACACCGGCTCCGCATTTCGGCTGCTATTACGTAATCCTAATCCACGCTTATTACGGTTCGCGTAAGCCGTGACGACAAGCCAGCTAAGACCTGCCCTGTGAGTGCAGAAACAGTCAGTTTTTGTCCTACGAATACCCCGGTCTTAGGACGATTGCCGCCGTTCATCTCACAGCATTTCACTGATTGGGAACACCCTTGGGACTGTATAAGATAATTACTACTTATTGTATTGGTACTGATGAGACAATACGAAATGCGTGCATTTATCAGTGATCGTCTCCTCATTGTTTTATTCAAACTATTGGAGGGAAATAACTGTTGTAAAAAAACAGTTTATTTCTCGGCGGTGCGCGAGACTGTGACGGCATAGGGACAAAGCAATGCTGACATGAATTCCCTGAGGCCGGTCACACATGCAATTATAGTGTCCCACTGACGCAAACCGAACTTTGGCGAAGTATGTGAATGGATGGTGTGTATCCGTTCACACGGGAGTTATACTGTGCGGCCAAATTCAGCAACACGTAATGCCCCAGTTAAAACGCTCGCATGTGTTCACCTGTGGCCATGGTACGCTATGCTACGTAAGGACAGGCTGTCAGGGCTTGTAGCAAGTGTCCATCCAGTTGCACACGTGGCCACTAGCTCTTTTCGCTACTTAGCTCCTGCTTCTGTCAAGTGGTGGATCAGGTGTCTGTCGCCACCGTGACTGTGCAGTCAACCATTGCTGACCCCGCACGTACGTCCGGTCTGTGGCTGCGGAGTACGAGGCTTGCATGCATTACCTGCCGTCCGGTTAGATCAACCCGCCTCACTTTCGATAGCTACACCTCATCCAGTCTGTTCATATAACCGTTGGCTTTTGCGATGCACGCTGGATCAGCGATCAAACCTCCGAGGGTTGACCGTAACTCCCGCCTACTTTCCACGACAATATCCGGGTAAATCACATGCACTCGAGGTAAACCTACATCCAGATTTAGGCGAAATAGCCCCTCATTTAAAGTTGCTGTCCCGCTTTCTTAAAAATGCTGGGCAGGATGTACTAATGTACCGATTTGAGGACGTAAACCTCAGAATATCCTCCTTTGATCATGTATAATGTAGGTGGAATAGCAAGAATCAAACAGTGGCGGTGCAGGCACACCATAAGGTAGGGAGGCAGAAGGCAGTGATTGCCCGGAAGACAAAAAGACCACTAAAAAGGGAGCGGACGGAAACGGGAACTGGCACAATCAGGGAGAGCAAGCGGAGGAACATTGGCTTAACGGAACGAGAGAAGAACGGGGCATGATGGACGTCCGTTATTGTAACATCCCGGACCAACCCCAAGCATTGTGTGTTGCATCCACGTTCACGTAAATTAAGAACTATCGAAAGAAAACCCGGGCCGGTCAGAATGGGACGCGTAGAAGTGGAGATACAGGGGTGTAATGGGCGGGGAATATCCTTTCACGAGGCCCCCAAAGTGCATGGTGTCGCGAGCGGAAACCCGGAGAGATGGTGCGTCGTGTGAAGGAAAGGTGATGTACGTCTGTGTGGGGATTCATATAGCTTGTGTTGGCCCCAATCAAATTTGTCCTTCATTGCCGTGCGGTTCTTGTTACAATAAGACCGAAATAACTAGGCCGGCATGTTTCGCGTGATAATAAGGGACTGCGTGGGTGGAGAACGCGGCAAGGAAACATTTTACTACAATATGCAATGAGGGAAGAAAAGCGATGGTGAGATTCTGGGAACTTTAGTGGAGAATGCCTGCATATTGTGTAGCTTGGTGGGGAAACCATATCTAAACAAACGTGTAAGATGACTACTCAAGTGGAGAGCGATTTACCATTCATTAAGTAGGCCACGCGCGACAACGACTCGCAAGTTGAATTCACTGGACGCTTAAATTGACGATTTACACTTATGTTTACTTTCATTTCAACCATCCTACTGCACTTGTAAAGCAATCGCTTTTATACCCGTAATATATCATTGTTCATTGTTCAAGTTCGGATTGACAAATGCAAATCGAAATTTTCTATGGTTCAAGGTGGCAGATCAGATCTCATGAAGCATTTGAAATGGGATAGTTCTTAGGCGACGGTGTCTGCGGCAGCTTCTTCCGCTCCTGAAATAATTATTTGCGATGAACAACGTTGAAACACAGAAACCAATTTAGCAGCCGCAGAAGGTGCCTTCTGTTATTACGCTGCATTTCATAACCATGGTTTCCACTCCAGGAATTGTATCAGAAGTTGGTGGAGAAATTGTTTGACAGGAACTTTGCATGTGTGCGCACAGAATGTGTGGCGTTGATAATAATAATTATGATAATAATAAAATAATAATAATAACTTACGTCCTGTACCTGTTTGCCAGACAAACTTCAAGAGAAACAACCTAGTAAAGTTCGTGTCAATGTTCACAGACGCCTCAAGTCTCAAGGAAGTAATGGTGTTCGCACTCCTTGTGAGATTTTTTGCGGTCATTGAGTATTGAGGTCAAGTTCTTAGACATGCAGTCACTTAGTAATGACACGTCGGACACCATTTGTCAATTTATAAAGAATGTGTTTGCACAAAATACAATGAGCTGAAACTTGTGGGATTTTGTGTTGACGACAAGGACACACAGATCGGTCGCGTTCAGAGAAGAGGACAACATCAGGTATTTGCGAAATGGAAACCTTCTATTAGAGAAACACTTTGCTGCGTGACTCACATTGTCCACAACACACTGCAAACGCCAGGTGACTATCGGCTTATTAACGTTGAAACAGTTGAAGCAAAAATATGTAATTACTTTTACATTTACACTGCTCGTGTTGAAGAACTAAAGGAATGCTGTGACTCTACAATGGCGGGATACCAACGCATTTTAGGATACGGACAAACCAGATGGTTTTCAGTTATGTCAGCAGCGGAGATAAACCAGAAGGTCTTTTCGGTCTTGAACTCTTATTTATGTATCGACAGAAGTGTCCTACATTATTACAATATGTCTTTGAAAATCTCTACCCTGAGCTGTGACCCTTCTTTCTACACAACATCTGTCATTCTCCACGCTGCTGTACTTTTGAGGGACAAAATATTTCAGCACTGGGAGTGTCGTCTGCAATGCCCTAACTTCTGCAGTGCCCTAACTTCTGCAGTATTGCAGGGACAATGGCAGAAACAGGGTTGTTCCAAACGAGGTAAAGATTCGAATTGGCCACTAATAAGCACAACCGATCACACGTAGACGCTGCTAAGTCTAGGTCACACCACGTGGGGTTAACGGACCTCCTTGCATGCGGCTAGTTTCAGTAAAGGCAATCGATACTGTCTCATTTTATGTCCGTCGTCTGCGGGTAACAGTGAGCACTATGAACGCGGTGGCCGCCCACTTCTGTGTTGTGTGTCTTGATGCCGCGTAAGTGAGTGGGTGGAAGTTACAGTACTTCTTCAACCGTCCATAGATGTCACGTGCTAGTCCGCACCTATCCTACAGTGAATGAGCTCACGTGTTGTTTTCACGTCTCTGTGCATCACGTGGTTTTTTGGCTGAGAGCAGTCTAACCGCTCCACCAACCCATGCATATGTTCTGAGTAATCTTGTACTGATTTGCGATGGAGCTAGCTAGACGGGCGGCACATAGCCTACTATTGACCGGGTTCCAGTCCATTAAAGCAGGCATCGCTGCACAACTCAGAGCTACACACACGCCAACCAGATCACCAGCAGCAGTTACAGTATCCCTTGATGTATAAAGAAACTAGTGAGTGGCAAGGAAAGGTGCAGTCAATTCAGTGTGAACGGCACTGTCCTGTAATCTGGTTCATTGCAGATGTTACTGTCGCATTGCACTGATGAAATACTTGATAACAAAGGAACAGCGGTGTTATCGCATCCGGCATGGCGAAGCGCACAATGTTCCGCTCTGGAAATGACCGATTTCTGTTTGTCACTTCACAATTTGTTCACATGTAAAATGTGCAAGCCTATTTTGCTTCGGTCATGGGAAACCTGCAAACGGTTACGCAGAAATGACTGGTGACAACAGATCACACATTTTCCCTAATGAACTTGCCCGCGAAAAGTAAGCGTGCCAAATTTCCGTAACCATGCTGCTGTTATGAATAGACATGAGTCATCTCGCGCGGAAGATTCAACGAAATGGGCAAAGAGAAAACGTAAATCACGTGTTAACTACCACCAACTTCAGCAGCAGACAGGTTAAAATCATTGGTGTGAAACAAGGTTCATTTCTTTGTCCATAAATCGCCACGAGACCTGTATTGCCGTTCCCTTGAAAATACCATGTAATGTCGGCGCCATTGGCCTTACACCGAAAATCCCACTCTGTTACTAATGAACGGCTAACATTGGCAGTCGTCCTAGTATGCATACTTCATGCTCGGCCGTTGCCGTCAAGGGTCAGAGCAATTCTACATTAGTAGGCGACAGTGGAATAAAAACAAAGAAAAGCCAGGTGGATTAATCAGAACTTGGTGGCCCTGAGAAGAGCCGTGGGGGTGTTCTCCAAAAATCGGTTACATTAGTTGCTCGAACACATGCCCATTTTCTTTCAGACACATGTGTACCCTCCGTTTGATGTTTTCCAGGACAGACAGCAGCACGACTGTCGGGATTGTGCGACATGCTTCAATTATATTGCTCTTCAGCATGTCCAAGGTCGCCGGTTTTGGCTCGTACACCCTACGTTTGAGATGACCCCAAAGGAAGAAATCCATAGGCGTTAAATCCGGCGATCGCGGCGGCCAACGAACTGGTCCGTGTCTACCGATCCACTTGAATGGGAAAGTCTCGTCAAGCCACCGCGTCACTGTAGCTGCTGAGTGCGGTGGCGCACCGTCTTGCTGGAAGAACGTTTGACACAGTTTCCCAAGTGGAAGCTGTTCAATATGCGTGGTCAACACCTCCGTTATCACCCTCAAGTATTCCGCGCCTTTGAGCTTGTCAGGCAAGAACACCGGTCCAATAATTTGCGTTCCATGCAACGCACACCAGACGTTCACCTTTACATCTCCTTGTCGCCGGCATTCCACGAAGTGTCGGGGGTTTTCACGGCACCACTGACGTCTGTGTTTATACGCCACCGGCTCATTCAGATGAAACGTCGACTCATCGGAAAAGATTATGTCTGCACACAGCGTTGGTTGTGTGACTAGCCGGTCTGTGAACCAATCGCAGTACGCGAAACGATGCTCCGGGTCGTGCACAAAAAGGGTCTGCACTGTGCGCGAGCTGTATCTGCGATAGCCCTCTCTCTTCAAGATCGTGGAAACGGAACCCACGGAGACGCCCAAACAAGCGGCCGCCTTACTGATCGAGGTAGTTGGATTTGAAGCGACAAATTGGTGAAGCGAATCCACGTGACAGGCGTCTGTTGCTGTGCGTTTCGCTCCTGGGGGCTTTCTTGGTTTGACGCTGCCGGTTTTGTGCATCCGACGAACAACCGCATGGCAAAGCTGAAATCGTGGCGTCGGACGTTCCGGGTGACGGCGGCTGAACTCGGAACACGCGGCGCGCAAGCTCCTTCCTTGTGTTCTAAGCACGAACAGCTCCGTCAACTCCTGCGTGGACCATGCCATGATTAATGGCCTTGTATTGCGTAACGGTTCGAAATATACTGACGGCTTCATGCTCAACCAATGGGTCATCAGTCAATAAGGCGACCGCGACAATGACCAATCGTAGGGAACCATCGTCCCCTTTAGTGAGGTGAAATCCACCATGTGCCCCCCCGGTGTTTCCATCCTTTCTTTGGCTTCAGCCAACAGGCGGATACGGCGTCAAGTAGGCAAGGTGACAGTTAGTTGAAAAACACGATGGATCACATCGTGTGAGTGCTGGTCTGTTTGCGCTCAGATTATGAGCAGAAACCGCTACAATGTTTATATGTCTAAGACCATCGCAATGACACTACGGCTGTAGGCTGCCACTTCCGCACTCGAAGTTGCTTTGGTGTCTGCTGATTCGGTGTGCTGGCCAGCACATAACGTTAGCCATGCGTACGAGAACATTTGCAACATTTTCAGGCCAGACGTGTCCGGCCCCTTTCGTAGTTTGACCCATGTCAGCCACATAAGATAGTTTCATGCACAGGTGAAAGAGCTCATTACGCGAGCGAGCAAGTCACCCCTGATCAGTGTGCACTTCGTCTCTGCTGCCACATCTGTTAGGGGTGGTTGTGCAAGCGTAAAGCCCGGTAGTTTGACCCATGTCAGCCACACCCTCCGGAGCGTTTGTGCTACGTGTACCAACATGTTAAAACCCTTCGGGCGTCGAACCGCGAAATAGTCGCGGGACCTGTCGGACAGGGGCCCGTCAAGTCAGGCGTGAGGAAGTTCTAAGTTGGGGACGGCCGTGACGTAGAGATACTTGTGTCTCAAAAACTGGTGACTAATGCGGTATGCGGCTTTACAATTGTACAACCACCCCTAACAGATGTGGCAGCAGAGACGAAGTGCACACTGATCAGGGGTGACTTGCTCGCTCGCGTAATGAGCTCTTTCACCTGTGCATGAAACTATCTAATGTGGCTGACATGGGTCAAACTACGAAAGGGGCCGGACACGTCTGGCCTGAAAATGTTGCAAATGTTCTCGTACGCATGGCTAACGTTATGTGCTGGCCAGCACATCGCCATTCCTTGAGTGCTCTGTTTGCAAGAATGATTAGCTTCGGAACCGATATATCGTCAACCGACGGACACAGATGGGACACAGCAGTACAATTCCGATCTCTGTGTTTCACAGATAAGGCCATGTGCACAGAGAAGGAAGTAGACACTAAGGTAATTCCTGAATAGTGGACACCTGAAACCGGTACTGAAAGACACGTTTCACAATATGCTAAAACCACATTGAAAATATACAGCGGAATGGATTGGGACGATTATTTTATTATTATCATAAGTATTATTATAAACGCCACACATTCTGTGCGCACACATGCAAAGTTCCTGTCAAACAATTTCTCCACCAACTTCTGATACAATTCCTGGAGTGGAAACCATGGTTATGAAATGCAGCTTATTAACAGAAGGCACCTTCTGCGGCTGCTAAATTGAATTCTGTGTTTCAACGTTGTTCATCGCGAATAATTATTTCAGGAGCGGAAGAAGCTGCCGCAGACACCGTTGCCTAAGAACTATCCCATTTCACATGCCTCATGAGATCTGATATGCCACCTTGAACCATAGAAAATTTCGATTTGCATTTGTCAATCCGAACTTGAACAATGAACAATGATATATTACGGGTTAAAAAGCGATTGCTTTACAAGTGCAGTAGGATGGTTGAAATGAAAGTAAACATAAGTGTAAATCGTCAATTTAAGCGTCCAGTGAATTCAACTTGCGAGTCGTTGTCGCGCGTGGCCTACTTAATGAATGGCAAATCGCTCTTCACTTGAGTAGTCATCTTACACGTTTGTTTAGATATGGTTTTCCCACCAAGCTACACAATATGCAGGCATTCTCCACTAAAGTTCCCAGAATCTCACCATCGCTTTTCTTCCCTCATTGCATATTGTAGTAAAATGTTTCCTTGCCGCGTTCTCCACCCACGCAGTCCCTTATTTTCACGCAAAACATGCCGGCCTAGTTATTTCGGTCTTATTGTAACAAGAACCGCACGGCAATGAAGGACAAATTTGATTGGGGCCAACACAAGCTATATGAATCCCCACACAAACGTACATCACCTTTACTTCACACGATGCACCATCTCTCCGAGTTTCCGCTCGCGACACCATGCACTTTGGGTGCCTCGTGATAGGATATTCCCCGCCCATTACACCCCTGTATCTCCACTTCTACGCGTCCCATTCTGACCGGCCCGGGTTTTCTTTCGATAGTTCTTAATTTACGTGAACGTGGATGCAACACACAATGCTTGGGGTTGGTCCGGGATGTTACAATAACGGACGTCCATCATGCCCCGTTCTTCTTTCGTTCCGTTAAGCCAATGTTCCTCCGCTTGCTCTCCCTGATTGTGCCAGTTCCCGTTTCCGTCCGCTCCCTTTTTAGTGGTCGTTTTGTCTTCCGGGCAACCACTGCCTTCTGCCTTCCTACCTTATGGTGTGCCTGCACCGCCACTGTTTAATTCTTGCTATTTCACCTACATTATACATGATCAAAGGAGGATATTCTGAGGTTTACGTCCTCAAATCGGTACATTAGTACATCCTGCCCAGCATTTTTAAGAAAGCGGGACAACAACTTTAAATGAGGGGCTATTTCGCCTAAATCTGGATGTAGGTTTACCTCGAGTGCAGGTGATTTACCCGGATATTGTCGTGGAAAGTAGGCGGGAGTTACGGTCAACCCTCGGAGGTTTGATCGCTGATCCAGCGTGCATCGCAAAAGCCAACGGTTATATGAACAGACTGGATGAGATGTAGCTATCGAAAGTGAGGCGGGTTGATCTAACCGGACGGCAGGTAATGCATGCAAGCCTCGTACTCCGCAGCCACAGACCGGACGTACGTGCGGGGTCAGCAATGGTTGACTGCACAGTCACGGTGGCGACAGACACCTGATCCACCACTTGACAGAAGCAGGAGCTAAGTAGCGAAAAGAGCTAGTGGCCACGTGTGCAACTGGATAGACTCTTGCTACAAGCCCTGACAGCCTGTCCTTACGTAGCATAGCGTACCATGGCCACAGGTGAACACATGCGAGCGTTTTAACTGGGGCATTACGTGTTGCTGAATTTGGCCGCACAGTATAACCCCCGTGTGAACGGATACACACCATCCATTCACATACTTCGCCAAAGTTCGGTTTGCGTCCGTGGGACACTATAATTGCATGTGTGACCGGCCTCAGGGAATTCATGTCAGCATTGCTTTGTCCCTATGCCGTCACAGTCTCGCGCACCGCCGAGAAATACACTGTTTTTTACAACAGTTATTTCCCTCCAATAGTTTGAATAAAACAATGAGGAGACGATCACTGATAAATGCACGCATTTCGTATTGTCTCATCAGTACCAATACAATAAGTAGTAATTATCTTATACAGTCCCAAGGGTGTTCCCAATCAGTGAAATGCTGTGAGATGAACGGCGGCAATCTTCCTAAGACCGGGGTATTCGTAGGTCAAAAACGGACTGTTTCTGCACTCACAGGGCAGGTCTTAGCTGGCTTGTCGTCACGGCTTACGCGAACAGTAATAAGCGTGGATTAGGATTACGTAATAGCAGCCGAAATGCGGAGCCGGTGTCAAACAGATAAGGGGTCAATAAAACATGTTCACGTTTGCGTGCACAAGGAATATTGGACGCGAAATGGCTGACCTCACCTTGAACCCATTTGGTCCGGGATTCATTCACTCTGGAATTCAAAACCCCCTCATTCTTGCTTATCTAACTAGCGCAGCAGGGATAATCGGATTAGTGAGTATTGTGTGATTTGACGCTAATAGGTTCAAGTTCCTGTGCTGTCCATCACCACAGCATCTGTATCACATTACATTATCTGAGTGACGTAGAGGAAGCGCTTGGTTTCCCTTAAATGGGAGGTCGAGGTATACCTTTTCCTTAGGTGTCGTCAACACCGTAACAAGCCAACTTTGCGGGGCGCGTTGTCGGTCTTTAGGATAATTAGGTTAAAGTCGGCATTGTTTACTGATATTGCATTAAACTTTACAGACCCATCCGTGAAAGGCACAGATAGATCGCTCGGTTATACCACCAACTTGTTCATTTTGTAGCAGCAGACTCCTCCCCCTGATACCTGGCCTTTTATTTCCCACTGTGAAGTGACTGTTAATATTCCCTCCCTAGCCTCACTGTGTGATCTGTAAATGTTGGGCACATGTTAATTGTCGCCAGATATGTTTGGCACTGCGTTATTTCCTTTTTCGTATTAGATTATGAACTTTCGGTTACTGCACCTGGGTCACATGCACTTCAAACCTGACTATTGACTATGTCACACTTATGCCAATTATTGTTGCATTATTATTGAAACCCTTGCTTCGCTGAGTGCGCTTTAACAGACGATAACTATGACAGCAAATCGTGGATGCTGCTTCATGACTATACTCCTGCTCATAACGCACCGGGCACCCGGACATTACTGACCGAGAAAAAATTACTATAATAGAACAGCCCTCATACTCAATTGATATTGCTCTAAGCAACGCTGGTATTAAGGAGCATCGTGGAAGAATGCTTCCAGCAGTGCGACGGAGCGTGGTAAAGAATGACGGAAACCCGCATTAAACCCGAGGAGATTGTGCAGAAGGTGAAGTTATACAGTTTGTTTTTTTCGAGCTACTGGGGTTCTATCAGTAATATAAAATATCACTGATACCTGTTTTTGATATTCGTGCTAAATTAAGTCGCCGTTCCACTTGAAGCCTCTGTACATCGAGAAAATATAATTTTGTGATTTTGTAATATTTTACGCAGCATGCGGCAGCCAAACAGGGGAATCTCCAGGTCACTACAAAGTAAACCATGCAGATAATTCTGATGGCTGCTTCTATAAAAAATACCTAAACCACAAGTGCTTTCACAGCACACAAGCCAATGCTCGTGCAATGCGGCAAGCGTGCTGTGAAAGTAAAAGTTACTTACAGCTACCTGTGTTGTTCTTGTCCGTCGCTCTTTTTTGTTGTTTTGAAAGATATCTGTTATAGGATAGTGCACGCCCACCTTCGTCCTATCCTAAAGTTTCAGGTAGAAAACCCTTGCTTTTACCCGAAATTTCGGCGCTTGACAAATGCACACGAAACCGTGGCATTGATTTTGGTGCGGACGTTTTGGCGGATGCAAACGATGCGCGCATTCGTACGCCTACAATGACATTCTCCCAAAAAACAATATTTTTATCAATTACGTCGTCCTTATCGTAATGGCGATATCACGGAAGCGGAAGCGTTTACCCAAGTAACGCTACGCATGGCGTACTCAAAGTGCTAACTGAAGATGTTGAGGTCTGTTCCTTACCTTTCATGCCTCATCCCAAGCTGGAATGTGTGTGCCGGTACGGGAAGTCAGGTTGGATGTTTCGACACATCAGTTTATTTCGGGCGGTGGTGTGCTGTGGCATCGTACGTTGGTTGCCGTCAGTAGGCGGAAGATCAGTTATTTCTATGCCCTGTTGCCCAACGAGACGGAGGCGAGCTACCAACATACAGTGCAAGCAATGTTTGAGTTGGTTCCAGTTTAATTATGGAACAAACCCAGGTTATGGACAAGTGTGCGCTACGCATTCTTCACGAATAACCTTGTAGTTTGTCAAGAGTAATTTTGCGTAACATGGGCGATGTTATCTCATTTCGTTTCGGTACGGTGAAAGATGCTATGCTGTTGTGTAACATGCGGTTTTCGATATGGTATACGCACGACTGTGCTCAGTATCTCGTTTGTTGGACGGCATGGGTATTCGCGGCGTTGAATGCTTTCAGCAAGTGTGTCGCATGTGGAGCCAAGGACGATTTAGCCTGGCAGCGCAGGCAATGGTTCAAGTTTTGCTGTTTGGATGTGACAGCACTATCCGCTTGGAGAATGGGAACGAGCATTAGAAGGAAAGTTTAAGTGCACCGTCAAACTAGCGTGCACTGTGTATAGTAATATTGCAGCGGTACATAGTTAATTTGGATCAGAGGGACACTATGTCAGCGAATTACAAGCTACGGACGTGCAGCGTCACGGGGC
>CALYDF020001354.1:0-25560 GCA_944474145.2 Dicrocoelium dendriticum
ATCGGCAGCCCCTAATGAGCAGTTAAAAGCAGATTTGCATGAAGTTATCGCTAATAATCCTTATGCAGTCACGTCACCTAGCCTACTGGATTCAGGACAGCAAAGTAACCGTCCAAATTTTACATGGTGCTCATGAAGGAAGAGCTTATGGTTGACAATTTGTTGCTCGAGAGTCCGTTAGGTCTCAGCGACCATGTAGTAATAACGTATAACTAAGTTTGTTATGAACAGTCTCCATCTGAACACACGGAACTAACTCATATAATCACACGCTACCACATCTTGAAAGAACTCGCCTAGGCATCCGCCTCGGAATTCTGGATCAGTCCCATTGACAACATTTGAACAGTTCGTTGAGACTCAGTGACATGGTCAGCAGAGCATCAGCAACCAAGCCTTCTCCGTTCCGCAAAAATGCATTCAATTCTAAGAAGCAGCACTCAAAAATACATGGCGATAATGGATGCAGCATGGCGTGTCTACAATGTTAACCCTGACTCAGCGATTTGGGGCAATTTCCTGACCCACAGCAAACATTACACTGCACTTGTCCGTGAGCACAAAGTAATTTATCAACAGAGCCTAGCAAAAAAGCATCTAACAAACAGAATCCTACTCTATTCGTACGTTAACAGTCTTTGTAAATTGAAGCATGGCATCCCTCAAATTTTCACGACAGGAGGTAGAGTAAAAGAGCCAAAGAAGCAGCCAATATCCTGCGGCTACCATGCGTCCCAATATTGGAGCTCGCAGCTTCCACCTCTCACATAACATCAAGCATATTAGAGACTCCAGGGTTTACGCGTCTCTTAAACCTGGCAATTGTGATAAGGAAGGTACTCTCACTGCGTCATCACAATTCTCGGACGCATCCGAAATCCGTCCGAAAGTACTGAAGGCTGTGGCACTAAGCTAGCTGAATCATTGTCACAGTTCTTCCAAAGTTACTTCGATGAACAGCAAGTTCGCACTACGTAGAAATGTGAGTTTATAACCCCAGTTTTTAGTGGCTGTAGCCGTTCAGATCATGCAAACTATCGCCCAGTGTCTCTAAACTCTGTGCCCGCGACGGTTATGGAAGCAGTCATCACTGGGGCTCTAATGGACTACCTGGAAAATACAACATCCTGGCTCCGGAGCAGCATGGCTTCCATCAAAACCGGTTATGCACCAAAAACTGCCGTTGGCACGAAGTATTTTTAAGGAAGTGGCTGATGGTGCGGTTGGAACTGACGTCATCTAGCTGGAGTTCTACAAATATACTGTCTGGATCGTGCTTCACGGTCCACAAAGCTACGGAATCGGAGATCCTGTCCTTGGTTGGATTGGCAACATTCTTCACCAACGACGGCTTAAAGTGCGTGTTATGGTATCACTATCAAACCGATTGAAGTGGAATGTAGGATGTAGGATGCGATGTAGGATCTCATATGGCTCAATGCTTGGAGCACACTTGTTCCTTGTGGTTATCAACTAACTGGCAAGAGATATTTACGCAACTTTCCTTATTTTTGGCTAATGATGTCAAGATATGGCGGGCGATTAATAACATTGCTTATCACAAGCTACTCCAAAATGAACTAGGTTGCATTGGTGAATGGTCAACGAGGAACCTACTTCAGTTAAATCTAGCTAAGTGCAAGGTGATCCACCTGCGTCACCAGCCGCTGAGCTTGTACAAGCTTGATGTCCATAATCAGTATTTAACACGACCAGTATTCCAATATGTATAGTGCCACAACAAACGAAGGAAGAGGAAACTACGATGGTCATGGAAACAGTGAGTCACAACAAGTCCGCCAGTGCGCACGGTTTCTTGCCATATTCGAAAGTGTTTCGAGCCGTGTGTATTCGGGATTCTTTACACCAAAGACAGGGAGCCGAGAGCGCCCGACCATGACTAACTTTGATGTTAGCTCGTTCACAACGCTTTTCACTTTATTATGCAATTCATTTTCGCAATAATTTCCATCCCACGGGACTTGTTAAGCGATGCTTTTTTACCCGTAATAAACCATTGTCCATTGTCCACGCTCCTGGCCCAAGTCATAGTTAAGCCAAATTGCTTTCGCTTCCAGCAGAATGCCGCGCGCGCAAAAAGGGCACGGCGAACTAACCGATGAGTAGGCATGCGGAGAACATGCCTAAGTCACTGAAGTCGGCGCAGAGAAATTATGCTGCTTAGTGGTCGACAAAGTCTGTTTGATCTGAAAATCCTCCGTTGAACATTTTCACTACTAGTGCGATGTTGTCATGATAAACCAGCAATGATCCGAAGGCAGCGGTGATCGAAAACGGAAAGCCGCTCAACATCCTTTGCCTGAACAGGCTATGTCTCGCAGCCATAGAGCAGAAGTGCTCTCACTGTGGCATTTTAAACTCGGCTCTTCAGAGATAGCTTGAGATCGCCCCGATGCCAGAGAAGACGGAGATTGTCAAGAGTAACTCGTGCCTTGGAGAGGCGCAAAGAAACATCCTCCGTTAAAGCATTAGCGCTAAGGCAGCTTCCGAGGTAAACAAACTTGTCTACCACTTCCATCAATTTTTATTCCTTATTGTATGTCACCAGCTGACTCTAATAACCCTATTTTATATGCACTTAACCTAACTCTCAACACTACGCATTTTATTTGGTCACTTAGGTAGTATTGGGTTTTCAATTTCTTCTATTATCAACCCACGGGACATTATATGCCCATAAATTTTACCCGTCAAAAAACATTGTTCCATTGTTTCAGTAACGATCAACTGATACTTGATAGCCACCTGTGCGACCGTAACCGTGTCTGTTCCATTTACAAGTGTGCTAACAAGTTAATATTACAAACAGTATTGCAGTCTTGGCCCATGCCAGAATTCTCATGATCACGGTTTCACTTGCATTTCGCAAGCTTATTTGGAATTGTTAATACTTTCGGTGCTTACAGCAATTGTTCAGGAGTTAGCGTGATTCAGAATACGTCGCAACCGTTAAATTACATGCGTTGCGATGAAACTACGACTAGCACGTCTTATAAGATAACAGTGTATCGGCTAATGTTCCGCAATTTACTTTCTGTAAGATTGGTGAGTACCCGACAATCACTGGAATCTAGCACATTCGTACTGCATCCCACCACACAAAATATAATGGACAGACTGAGGGGATTCCGCGATACCGTGCAATTGGCACCGTTGCAATCGAGTGAGAAAAGATGGATAGAAGGATAGAACAATACCTACGGAATTATGGAGTTACGGCTAATTCCAACGCTTCCGATGGAAAGTCGCCCGTTGAAGTTCTTATGGATCAAAAACTAAGAAGCACTTTGTCATTTGCTGACTACCCCATGGAATGTGCAATGGAAAGCTAAAAATACGAGCAATATATGGCAAGTCCAGGGATTTCGTACCTGGAACCCAGTGTTCATCTAACCTCCGCAGGGCACAACACCAAATAGATACCAACATTCCTTTTGTGAGGCCTTGGTCAGGGGATGTAGGATGTCCGTGTCGGTAAGTAGTTTTGGATCCAACATACCTCAAATGAAGCTACGCTACCCAAGGAACGAGGTGAAGTGTTCTACGGACGGGCTTGGCTCTGACGAAATGCTGGACACTAGGGAGTCGGGTGCTTTTGCCGGACGACGTACAGGTTCATGAAATGGAACACAATGGCCCGAAAAGTAGAGAAGAATTGTTCTACCATCCCAAGAGGAGCTGCGTGGATGTAACGTAAACCTGTTTTTCATTGAGGTAGATGTGTTATGGGAACGATAAAGCCTCAGGAAGCTTATGTAAACGTTTATAACCCCATGCTTTCTTCTGATTACGAATATATGCCAACGTAAATTTTAACATTTATTTCGTCAATCCTGTTTAAAATTTAGAGTCGTTGCTTTTGATTCCGCTTGCCGAGCATTGCTGTACTCTGGTGCTAACGCCGTTATTTTCCTCTGATTTCGTGCTTGCCATTGGTTCTCAGCTCGCTCTATCGTTATTGGCTTTGTTCTCACGCAATTCTCCGTGCTTTGGTTATTTTTGATAAACGTGGATCGGTTAGTTCCGTTTTCCTATGAAAAGAATGGGGAATCCTGTTCATGCTTTCTCGTGATCACACTGCCGTTACTTGGTGGAAGTGGCCGCAGGGTTGACATAAAAGAGGGCACTTGTCATCTAACTGGTCAGCCGGTTTAGGGACTATTCTGCACCAGAATATGAGATATTTGAAGAGAATAGATCGCATCTCAAATGGTTAGTAGATTACAAAACACAGATGAACGCTTCGGAATCATAAGAGGGCAATAAGCCCATGCGAATAAAAAAGTTGGAGATGAGAATTGTGCCTCACCGTAGAGAGTTTATAACTAAATGAGTGCGGTATGGATGTTGCACCAGTGCAGCAGAATTTTCTATTGTAAATCCATTGGAAAATCTTAGTAAGGACTACTTCCTACATTCCCCTTTCTACTATTAATTGATTGCATTCAAATTGCAGAATGCTTTAGACAGGGGATACTTAAGAGGCTTTAAAATTTGTTCCCTTTACAGACAGACTTTATAGACGCAAACCACGAGTGAGAGCGTTGGTTGACTCCCGTTCTCGGACTTTTCCGTCCAGAAAGAGATTATTTCGAACTAACTTCTACTTTTTGTGGCTAATGTCTCCTCAGGGGTTTACTTATGAGTTTTCAGTGGCTTATGACCGCACCACTTTCATTATTGATGCAGGTAAATTTCCTCTGGCAATCGGAATGCAGCATCCTCTTCATCATCAGTTCGACAGTCTGGCCAGACGAAGGGGAATGACTAATCAGGGTGAACGCAGGCACAGCAAGTTGTTTAAGTGAAGTCCACCAACTAGGTAGATAATTTGTATGTTTCCTATTCAACGTGTGGGTGCCATTTATTTTCTCCCTTCACTCCTCCAACCACTGCCTGCAAATGGACCCACACATGCTTCATTTGTTCCCTTCTACCAGAAATCCTGAAGCCACTGTTTGGCACAAAACATGCTCCAAGTGCAATTTCGTCAGGTCATAGATCGAACTTACCGGGAACAGAAGTTCCCCTCTGAAAGCCGTTAATTTGGAATGTCTTCTCTTCCAAGTTCTAGATGACAGCATCAGTCCCTTTCATGTGTGGCTGTGATGGCCTCAGTGTTCTGTACACTGCCATTCAAGGGGGTGTTGGGAGTGCTCCTCACCGGTGTACGTCAGTCGTACCTTCACACGACATTTCGACAGCTGTGAGTTACGTGTTAGCTTCGCAGAACACGGCTGCAAAATCGGAATAGCAATCGCCCCTCTGTTTGGCTTGGCACACAGGCGCTTCGTTCACGCTCCAGTCCATTAACCCCTTCCCTTGGCTGGCGAACCACGCGTGGAGTACGGCATGAGTGATGTTGGTCTGAAATTATGCCACAGATAGTCTCCGAATTCGTCACACCCTCCGGTGTGCTACATGGTACTAAAGCTGGCAGAAGGAAGTTAGAGGAAATGGCCATATACGCTGGTAAGTGACTTAGCTTCGGATGGGGTGTGGAAGGTTAGAATCTCAGACAGCATTTTTGTGGCGAAATCTGGTATAGAATTAAGTACCGGGTAATCATTTTTTGGTAAAGGAGGCTAATCGAAAGGGACAGTTTAACTTCAATTCCAACTCGGTTGTTGCTTAAAGTTGATATCCTTTTTGCCACACACACACACACACACACAGTGACCTCTTGGTCTGGTGAAGTTCAGGTTCCATCGATCAAGTTTTCCGCCACTGTGGGAACTGTCAGGCCAGTACTGTGACACAGCCAAGCTCCGTAATTGAATGCACAACTGTCCACTTAGTAGATGCGAAATAATTTCAGCGCAAAGTAGTGTGAGTACACTACGTTTGGGCACAGAGTTAAGATCCAACCAACTAAAGTGATTTAAAATATCTGGCATTGGTTTATCAAGGCAGCAACTGAATTATCCTCTCTTCCTTCCGCATTAACGGGAGTGTGTTTCTGTTGTGAAACAGTTATTTTCCACAGCATCCCGCAAATCCTATCAATACGGGCTTAGGGTAGAGTGTTATTTATCACTTTATCACACAATAAAAGCAGCGGGAATACCTAGATTGTCGTCAAATATACCGTATTTTTCGTGTGACGAAGGTACCGGTTGGAATAAAGTATGAGACAGGTGTCCTTATTAATTGGAATACATGATCACCTAATAAAGAAAGAGGCGAAGAAACAACACCATCCTTTTCTTATGTGGGAAACTCAGGGAACTTAAGTCATCTTTACACTGCACGAGTGACACTGGATTTTCTCAAATGCCATTTTGTCGGTCTTGAGTACCATCAGAATCGTGCTTAGCTTGGTGACTGGTTCTCTGGCGAATTCGTCACCTCCAGAAACGATCCATTAGTTCGCTAATCAGTTGATGGAACACGCGCCAGTTTATCTGTTCTGTTTGCACACTATTACGTTAAAAGACTGCATTTCCATTTGTGTTAATAAAGCGATACACTCGTTGTTAGATGCATGAGCCTTCTACTATACATCAGATAATATATCAACCGCTTGCCATTCATTCAGTGAGATCTTGCTCTTCAACTTCATGGGCAGTGGATGAAGTATGAACCACTGGCAACAACTCGCAGTTAGCAGAAGCCAACCCAACTCAATAGTTGTAAGATGTCAGAGAGGAACAATATTACCCGTGTCTAATCTCACGTTACATTTAAGGGACAGCGCAACTTTGTTAAGCGGACAAGATGACAATGGAAACGCAGCCATAGCAGGTTAGGGTTTACACACCAACCGGATCGCTGCGAACTAACGTAGCTGGTCCAGTTTGTGTGAACATACGGTGGCTTACAATCCTTATAGAGCGAGTTGGAGAACAGAGAAAATGAGATAGACAAGATAACGTACCCTGTAAACCGAATCCGCAGTCATCGGTTTGCGATCTGCAGTACGAGTGCATGCTGAAATACTTCTCCTCTGCATAGTGGTTGTAGGCAATCCGCCGGTGAGGACAGCGATTCGGAACCAATGAGGTTGATCGGCCACGTGATCACAAATCAGATGTGATTGGTCCTACTGCCTTCTGTGGGTAGCGCACTTACACACAATGGCATGGAACATGTGGTGAGAGCAGATCGGGACTAAGCGCTGGCTACACGCAACTGGTCCGTGATCCTAGGCAAACGAAGGTTATGTCGGACTCCGCGTACAATCTGCCTTCCCGGCGTGCAATCTGCCTTCCCCACATGTAATGGAGTGATAGTTTACGGTTAAGCGCAGTCCGGTAATACTAAAGCATGGGAATTTAGCCACAATTTAGATATCCAGAGCCATAAACATTATTGTTCAACTGAACCTATTTACCTGGTACTTCAAAAAGATATATTTACACTTGATCCTAAGTTTCGTAATCGATGTATAAGTACGCTAGTTAGTTTCGATTAAATGAGGTTTATAAACGTATAGGCAAAAACTGATCCCATATTCATTACGTGTCGGCTCCAAAGTGAGTTACTATTGTGCAAAACATGATCACCTTCGACTGCGGCTCTTGGAGGCATGCTACTTGTTACATTGCAAGTAGCATAGATATGTTGTCCGAAGAACTAGCAATTATGGTTGAATGACACGACTTCTCTAAGTTCGAAATCCTTCGCCATCAGGTGCATCATGCCAACCAAAGGTTTCTTTCACGTTTGAGAGCACTCCTGCTTAACGAATAATTCCGTTCTAATGCATTGGGGCTTGAGCGGAATCTAGAATCCATCGTGGAGCAATTCATGCGAAAATGATCGTGCCTTCAGAGTGCAGACAAAAGTATTATTGCCACATTAAGGGTGATATGGATTTAATTGCTAAAGGCAAAGGGATCGAACGTAGTGTGTGTTCAACCACGATATTGACGATTTTTAGAGAGGTCGAGCCCACCATCCTGACACAACAGCACAACCTCAAGGACAATGGTGATGTTGTACGAATTGCAACACTGTTTGATAAAAAGTCATGTCATCAATGCAGTCCTGCCATATCTACCTGACGAGTGCAAATCTGTATGGAACCGAGCGTGGATTACAGAGCGGGTAACAAATGATAGTTCTCTAGCTCACGTCGCCCGCTTTTGACTCGATAATGCCAGATGTGCTGCTGGATATAACCCATTTTTGGAGTAACAGAAGGATTGACAGTCAACCAGGTGATTTATCATGCTTTTTCATGATAAGCATACGGAACTATTGGTATACGTGTGGGGATTAATAGGACTGGTTTAGCAAACTTCACTGGTTGATTGCTCGAAAATACAACGATGATGTCAGCCCATATGTACAGATATTTCCGATCGAAGAGTTGTATATATCTTTGTGAATGACAATTTTTCATCAGCAGCATGTATTTAGAACAGCTGTTGAACAGAGTGCGGCAATACGCACTTTAAGTATTGTGTTTGTCTGTTTCTGTGCGTGTAGCTAGTGGTGAGGCAGAGTCGCTTAATGTACGCTCCAAAGAAACCCGCGCTTGTATTTTACCCTTTTGTCCGCAAATTAGTTTGATCCGATACACAGGCAAACTTTCCCACTAACACATTTGTGAATGTAATACACTAACGTATAAGTAACGGAGCTGGTCCAGTAACACTTGAATACAAGGTTCGTGTGGACTAACGAAAAATAAGGAATATTCATTGAGACAAATAATTGAAAAGGTAGCGCTATTTTTTGTGTTTAGCTATATGGTTCCGAATAGAGTAGTGGCCGAAGTTGGTAGGATTCAATTATCGAAGTAGTCAGGTTTGCAGTTTAAACACGGCCCTTTTTGGTTACCGGTGTAACGCTACCATACTGAGCCAAAGAAAAATAAAACTGTGCAACCACGTGGACAAAAGCTTTAATCACTCCCACCATATGCACAAGGAGTCTGCTGGCAGCCGCGGTCTTTTATTGCTTCCACTGCCCTGGCTTTTGTTGCTGGGTCTGCAACCTTCCCGCACTTTACGGAGTCCGTTTCTACCCAAAATTCTCGCGCCTCCCCGCTGTATGCAGAGCTCTGCAAATGGGATTGAATGCCTCGGGCGTCCGATTACCATCTCACCAGTGTAGTTGCTATGGCATGTTGCTCTCCACATGAATCTGACATGGGCTGGCTGTTTGAGCTCGTGCTCACACCCATCTGGTTGCATTCCGATACATTTCCTTCTGTGAAGGAATGCTGCACGCTCGTTAAGTTATTGGCCTGCTCTTATGACTCAGCAACGCCTCACTGGCCTGTCGTCGATGCATGTTGGAGTAGGTAAGATTAGCCACATGAGCGGTGTCCTCACACATGGCAACAAAGGTCAAGCGATTCAGACTGGCTTTGGGTAGGATGGGCACGGAAATCGCACCCTCGACTCCCCCCAGACTACAATAATGCAATCTGGCAAGCGATGTGCATTTGCTTTGTCCCGACCGGATGTTGGCATACAGGGAAGTGCCGAGGTTTCCCTTGGTGGTGTAACGTTGCGAGTCTAGCTCGACCACAAAAACCTTTCTTGGAAATTTCTAAAATTGCAAACTATTTCAAAGTGTGTTGTGCTAGCACTAGTCGTTAAGGATGATGGCAGCTACGATTAATGCCCCTGTTAGCTGGAATAGTTGACTTTCATTAATTACTACCCTGACAGCTCCGGGGATCATCGATATGATGTTCCAGCAGTCGCATTGAAGTAGGAATTGGGTAATATTGACCAATCTGAGCAAATGAGCTTAAATAGGCTTCAAAATGTTAAGTGTAAAGATTCACCGCTCGATAATCTCTACAACGCCCAGTTAACTGTGACATTTTAATATGGATCCTCCACGTAATATCCACAGTGCGAAATCCCAATGAAATGTGAGAAGCCTCTAAACCTATCCACCATTATTAGCAAACGCTAATATAACGCATCCACTTAATCGTATCATGGGTTGACAACTTGAAATTCCGTAATGAGCAACTTATGCAGATGGTGATTACAAGTCAAAAGAATTCCGCGCCCACTTAAAAACTCTAGGACTTCGAGAGTCCCCCAGTTTGTCAATAGCTAACTTATAGCGTATAACAAGTGGTGAATGTCGAACTTGTTCACTGAGTGGTGAAAATTTCAGTGAAATCCATCTATATCGATTCAGCTAAACTGATCATAAAAAATAACGCATGTACTACTCCTGACCAGCCCAGCGGATGAAGTCTACAACGTGCAGGTGCCAATCTAGGAATGGTAAGCATTTTTGACATGATTTCGCAAAACCAAAACGCGCAGCTTAGGATTCTGCACTTTAGGTACATAATAAATATAGAGGGTAAAATCTGCTTCGAGCTTTCCTAAGCTAGCATATGAAATTATTGGAGACAGAGTTGTGGAGTCAAAAGCGCCACAGTAATTACTGGCTGAGGATGCGCTTGCACAAGTAAATAAGTTGGAAGCCAGCCCCGGGAAAGTGGTGGCCGATGGCACCGTGTCAAATCTAATCATTCTAGTAGGAAGATTTTATTTCTAGAGTTCAGGTAATGGAACTACTTTGCATGCAAATACTTTCCACCGTCCATTCTGCACCTTATTTATTCTATCATAGTTTTGCTTTAACAGTTCTTGGGTGAGAATTTATCTAGTCCTTATAAGCCGTTTAACCATATATTGAGGAAGCTTCACAACGGCTTTATGATCAGCGAGTCACTCACACGGTATTATCTCCTGAATACGCACTGCATTAAACGATATTGGTGAGTGGGTTACGTTCTGAAGGAGCGCACGGAGAATGCTCTAAAGCACAGGCCAAGTTTTGATAGGCACTTTGTTCCATACATGGTCTTCGCATCTATTTTGTCACGTCGGTTACAATGGTGCTTTCGTAGATGGGCCTACGTCATCTCAAACGCATGTACGCAGTTCCCATTTGTTCAAACAAATACACTACCTATAGTTGTACCGCCTTTCTTGCTCTATACAACTAGTACAGAGTTAACATATCCGATGTGACGGTCTTTAGCGAACATCTCACGGAGCGTGAGGGTTAAAAAGGCGGTCTAGCTTAGGGAGAGAAAACTGTTGTTTAGCAAATGTGGATAAGCTGCTTGCAATGCAGGGAGTTTGTCGAATAATAAGCACAGAGAAATCCGAAAAAAGAGCTGCTAGTAGTTTATTCAGGATTGCGAAGATAGCCTACGTGAGCCTACATGTCAACATTCTGTGCCTAAAAATACACATGTCAATTGTGCAAGCACTGCATGTTTATAATATGAACAGAATGTGTTTCCGTTGGGTGTCATAATTATCCGTGTTAGGGTGACAGCAATGACAACTTTTTCGTCCTGTTCACACATCTATTCGGTACGTCAACATAATTACTGTGCAAGACCAACTGCCAGGCTCCTAAGAAGTGTGTTTATATAAGCTTTCGGCAAACTTGGAAAGTTTAAATCTTCAGCTTCTCGATCTGCATTTATATGCAGCTGAAGGTTGCCAATAGCGCCCTGCGTTGCTTGTTTCAAGGATGTATCGTAAAAGCAGTTAACTGATAGTCCCTTACTCCAAAAGAGGGGCGGTGAAGTATGCAACAGTATGATGTCCTTCAAGCGATGGGAGATTGATCAAAATTATCCGATGCCGCAGGAGTCACCAAGCTACAGCCGAGCACTGTAATGACTTCCTGTCGTACATTTGAGATGCTGATTATCTGAACAAAGGAGGCGATGTTGCCTAAAATTCTAACATGAAGACTGAATACAGGCTGCGTGTAACACTATAGCTACACATTAAAAAGTGAATGAACAATGAGCAGACTTTATGTGGGTTAAGTAGCACTGCATTACAAGTCGCGTTGTGTAGTTTGGTGAGGTTATACAAATAATAAAACAGTTAGTAGTTTGACGGAAAGCATTTATCTTTTATTCCGTTTAGTCCCGTAATGCGGATAGTTTTACCGCACCCACAGGTAACAGCAACTAAATCCAAGGTACACTCCAGGAGTAGGATGGAGACAGTGCTAAGTAACAAAGTGTAAGTGAATGACTGCGTCGTCTAGATGTCTTTTAAATTTTGTTAGTTTCGGTGTTGAGCATTCCACGGATGACATACATGAATGTAAAAGATATTCCTACAGCACTCCAAACGCCTATACTGCTCTGAGAGTTGTAATGAAGTGGCGGTATGGAATTGGGGTATGGAGCGGCACACATTATGTGGGTCGTGCATAGTCAACTAGGCCATTATCAGGTTGATGAGCAAGCTGCGGTGTCGTCCGTTAAATAATCCCAATCGCATCAACATCTGCTCGTATGGGAGACCACGCATCTCAGTGGCGTACATGGATGCCCGACATTGAGGCTGCCCCAGTGCAGTGAGGCGTGTTTCAGCCATGGATGCCAGCTTGAACTGCGTACTCGACATGGGGAAAACATACAGGTTGAGCATTTGTCGAAAAATAGAGCTGTCTATTTGTCTGAATGCTAATCACAACACCCCGACGTGTTTATTTCCAGCCCTCGAGACCTTTTCAGGTTGCCTGGAGCAACCCAAGTAATGTTGAATCAGAGCACCCAAGTCACGTTCGACAGAAGATGCTTGCAGTACATTCGTTCTGAGTTGGCATGAGTAGTTGATCTGGTGTCGTATAGAGAGTACGTTGTAGTTACTGACGTTAAATACAGTAACTTTTCGGTTGACCATTGATGTACCGTGTCTAGATTACTCTGCGGCAGATGTTGGTCGGCATTCACCTGAATCCTGCAACAAATCTTCCTATCGTCGGCGGATAATTGGAAGTATGAAGCGATTGCCATTGCAAGGCCGTTAATAAACACCAAAAACAGACGTGTTCCAAGAACTGAAACTTACTTGTATGGGGTCAGAGAAGGAGCTCAGAACTCTGATCACTAAGTACCGTTAAAAGAGAATGTTGGCAATCCAGCTTAGATGAGCATCACCGATCCCGCCGTACTGTAGTTTAAAAGGAGTATCCGATGGTCTAGACGATCGCTTACTTCCAGGTTGATTATATCATTGTCTGCTCCAAATTCAGCTGACTCGGTCCAAATACTGCGTGCGAATGGTATATTAGTTATGCACGATCGCTGTCGACGGAAGCCATGCTGCACCGGCATAATGATGTTACAGTGTTTCAGGTAATAGACCAATGTATCGGCAACGATGGATTCTAGGACCTTGTAGAGTATAGGGAGAAGAGATAATGAGCGGTGGTTGGAGGCCACAATTTTGTTTCCGCCTTTGTGAATCGGAGTTTTTGTTCCATGCTTCCACATAGCAGGAACCTCGTTCTGGTCTAAGCAGCGCTGGAAAAATTGAGCTAAATGTCTGCCACTTGGCTTCCTACTGCTCCCAATGCTGCTGGACGTATGGTATCGACACCCGGCCAGCTCTGTTTGCTTAAGGACGTCAGATTTTGCCATACAGCTTCAGCGGTAAAAGTGGTATTGGTTAGTCCTGGCGTCGGGATGACGAAAGCTGGAAGATTACTTGATGGCAAGACCCTCTGAAACGTGGTGGCATATTGCATCCACAACATGTTTGCTGTTTCAGTAGCCGTTCTTGTCAGATCATGGGCCGTCCGGCGTAGAAGAACTTTTTGCAACACCTTTCGTGGGCCATCAGCATGCTTGTACAGCAGTTTAGGATTAGCACTGCAGGCGTTTGTGATGTTCTGCAGATAGGCGACTTTGTCTTCTCTTAGCAGTTGAGTGCAGTGGTTACGTTGGGCTACATAGTTGTCCCTTCTCTGCACACCCGCCATGCTGCGTTGGGTACTGCCATCCATTTTCGATTTTTGTTCCTTTGGTAAGAAAATGATTTAGACCTATTGCAAACTCATATCTCTGAAGCTCCTGTAACCAGCTGACTGAATTTGTTGACGAAATCGAATCAGGTTATTGCCTTGACGATCTGCTCTAAGCGGTCATAGCTTGTGGTGGTTGGCACAGTCTCATAGCTTTCATTCCGAGATTCCGCGTACCAGACAAAGTTGCAACTGATGACTGCATGATGACTATAACCCAACGGGCAGTCTACAGCCAACACGTCAGTCATATGCTCTTCGTTAGTAAGCACAAGATCCAGAACAGAAAGGCCTATTACCTTTTCTGAAGTGAGAGGCAATATGACTTAAATATAAAGCGGAACAGAGGTTTCGAGCTCAAGCAGATCGGGTTGGAATTGTTCTCTGATCTTGGCAAGGGTGTATAAAAATGGTACCTTGAAATATCCCATGATAAGGATGTGAGTGTATCTTTTAGGGCGCTTTTTAAAGCAGACGCAAGGTGGCAGTCAGTTTCCGGTGTAGTTAGATGGACGGTAAATCAGGGCAATAGGACAAGTCTCTGACATTTAACTGCAGGCGGCACCAAAGAAAAGCGGGAAATTGTGAGACTGATTCCTCCGTGGCCTCGCACTGTAAGTCATTTCGGTAATATATAATTACCCTTCTCCATTTGTGAGTCTATCGACATGCCCGGTAGCGAAAGTTCAGCCTCCGGCATTCAAATGTGCAACCACGTCTCAGTGATACCAATGGTATCATGTTGTAGCAAGAAAGAAGAGGCGGGAAAGCACAATTTTTATTGCACGCGACCACGGTTTTCACAAGCCGCGCGCAAGCGCGCATTTATCGACCATGTTTCCGTCCCAAAACACAACGTACATGGGGAATCACATGTCACGTTCTTGCCTCGTCGACCGGAATATTTCGTGAACCTTGCTAGCTGTATGATCGCGTAGCTTTGTCTCCGTAGCTCGAATTCTGTCCAGCCTCGCGTTATTCTAAATATCTTGCCTTGCTTGATCTCGGTTGCGTTATTCGGCTTGGAGTTACTCCAGGATGAATCGACAAAGGTCGTTCGGTCTGATTTCCTGGGCTATAGACACATCCCATTTCAGTACTCTTTGGATCAGGGACCTCATCGTTCGTTGTTCGCGTTCTGCTCTCGGATCGTATTGTTGGGCTGAGGTTGCGCCGTCCGATCTCGTCCATGATGTCTGCGCAAGTTTCGGTATTCGCTTGTTCTAGTGCCTTTTCAGTCCCCTGCGTGGTCGCTGCCTTTGCGCCACTACAATATAACACAGAAACCCGGCGATCATTCAGTTTAGCCAGTTTAGTAAAAAAGACCATGAACGTTCGTAAACAAGCAGACTAGTTTCCCTTTATCTAAGAATCCACAAAAGGTTAAAGGGGTCAGATGTGTGAGAATGCCGACCGAAGTAAGGTCGTCCGTTACTTGTTTTTTGGTGGGATACTGATACGTCGTCTATCACTTGAGTCAGCTGAGGTGCGTCCCAATCCTCGTTTAGACTTACATCATAGTCGGGTAAAGGTGCAGTCAATTGTGGCTCCCGCATCATCGCCGATATATTTGTTGCTGAGACTACCTCTTTTCTGATATGGTTCTGGGTAAGCTATAACGGAGATGAGGAAGGAAAAATCAAGAAACATGGGCATAATGTAATTATAGTCTCTCAAGATGCTTTCGGCACTGTGGATGATGAAGTGTATCGTGATGGCCTTAAGCAACAGGTACATGGTAGGGGACGAGTTGCCACTTGGACATCCAAAGCTGAACGAATTAAGTCGAGAACTGGAGATATTTCCGTGACTCTTAATTTTTACGCATTTACCACACAACCAAGTATGATATAACAGATTTGATTAGGTGTACTTACGCTGTCTGTGTTAGCACGATCAAAAGGTCCCTCCGAGCCCTTTGTGGAAAGTTCTGTAGGTTAGTGAAAATGTGGGTGGCATACTGCGGCGCCGGACGTGAGATTTTACAAGGACTGTAATGACAGCCAACAATTGGAAAACATTTTATCCATGGCATAAAATACTAAATAGCGCGTATGTGCTGGCATCAAAACAAAACTGCACCACGTCCAACAATCCAAGAAATAAAGAGAGTGACACCACTGATTTACATGGGTTTCAACTCTAACTTTTGTAGTCAAAGCTGGTAGGCAACTAAAGTTCAAATATTTCATGCAGGATTTTCATTTGATAAAAGATCAGAAAGCAACAAGAAAATGCAGTTTGCCAACAAACTGAGTTCAGCTATTTCGAGTGTTCTCGTTATTTGTGTACATATCTTCTGTGAAATTATCCATTTGCGTACAAAACGGAGGCGATGTGCAAAGTTGTGCATTTCAAAAAGGAAATCAATAGCATCGCCATGGTAAGGCAAGGCTAACCGTAATTTCAGTTTGCTTGCGCAAGTTGGGAATCGAGCGCCGAATAGCAAACTGAAGCAAACGGGCAGTGCTCTGTCTGTTAATTATGAATAATGGAAGAATGGTGTAATACGGGTAAAAATGGCAATACTCCCGTGGGATGGAAATTATTGCGAACATAAAAACTCATGATACATTTCGAAGCACTTCGTTGGACTGACCATACACTTTGTAGAAGAAAGTGGATGAATCACGAGGACTTTAGCATTTATTGCATTTTTCAAGGAAGCTAGTTCCATGGAAACAATTCTGATTGTACACCTCATACCTTAACTACTTCTGGCTTCGTTAGACATAATGGTCTATGTGGTGGCCTTAGATTCAACTAAGATCTTTATTTGTTTACCAGTCGGTTCGTTGATCACGTCAAATCTGCAACTTAAGTGCGATTCATCCCATCGGATTTTAACAGAAGTTTAATCCATTCAATAACTTTGACGCTGCTTACCATGTAACCTGACACTCAAACATAGCTCTTCAGTAAGAATCAGCCGGTTGAAATTTCTACTAAGGAATAGGATCCACTGAGTTTCGACCACTAACTTATTGTAACTGGAACACCAAACCCCACAATCTCAGCTAAGTGTGTAATCTAAAGTCCACATCTTCCGCTTGCAATACGAAGCCCTCATGGCTGGCTTCTGCGCAGTGGCAACATTAATAAGCTTATCACCCATAAGCTTAATTTGGATTCATTCGAAGCTCAAGCTGGAAGCTAATTATTTCATCTAAATGTATTCCTTCTTAACTCATTACGTCCCATCAGGCAACCATTCACATTGCCAATGTAAAAATATTTGAAGTGAACATGGTTATTAGATTTACAAGAGGAGTACATGCTACTTTCCTTGCATAATTTTAACATGAACGGGAATTCAATCATAAAACCACAAGCCTTTGAGCGTTGGGAATAATAACGTTCAACGTCAGTTTCGTGTTCAGCTATATTTGGACTGGTCCAGATTTGCGCGAACTTATATGACAACTCAAAGGAAATAAAGGAAATAATTCGTCCTTTCGCACGTGCGAAAGGACTTCGTCAGCTTCTCTAAGAAAGATCTAGCAAAATGCTTGTTGCAGCCGATGATAATTCCGGCTTTACTGTTCGTATCATTTATATTGTTGCAATGCTAGGTGGCAAACATTTTAATTTTGTCAATACTTGCGCAAATTTTGTGGCGGTACTCCCGTTTTTACCTTTGGTGACCAAAATACCCCACATGTAAACTAGTCTAAATGGCGCCAGACGCTTGATCGACATACCGCACATGTGTATTATCAGTTAAAATGTAACTAACTGGCAGCGGATGTTGGAACTCGGCAGCCTGCGGGTATCCTATATTTAGGACGCTGAAGGGTTCCTTCAAAAACGGATTGTAGCAAGCGCCATCTTTCTCCCTGTAGGCATGACTGATGCTTGGTTTTATCTCATCAAGACCAGCTGCTGAAGTATTAGTGAATCAGCTTCTGAAAAAGTCACACATTATTTGCTTACTCTCTTTAAAACACTCCTGCTTCATAACTACCTTGGGCGATTCAGGGGAGTTCCGGTTATCCTGAACAACAGGCAACTAAGCGGGCAGGGTTAAATAAAAGGCGAGGCACATGCCTTTATATCCGTCACTGAATGACAGTTGACAGATGTCTACCGTGTCAAAATACCATTGGAGCTGAGGTTGAATTACGGTTCCAATGTCCTCCATAAAAACGAAAAATGGAGTAGAGTCGATGGTCACTCCAGGATGCAAACACTAGATTTACATACTGTCCACGAGGGATACGCATGAAATGGAATTAACTGCAATAGATGTTTAACATCAGGACATGGCGTCAAGTGTGGTACATGTATGAAATAGGGGAAGCTGAAAATTTTTCCCTGGATCGTTGGCCGTTATCAGTAGTAAAGTGCAAGGCTAACTGGGTTATTTGCTGCACTTTAAGGTAGCAAGCTCATGGAATCAGTATGAAGATGTAAAGTGGTGAATTTGGAGGTAAAACAGAAGCAAATTATTTACACGTCCATTGCCGTGGATCTAATCCAAATTTTTGTTGGTCAGACTAGAACAAAAACTTAATCGTTTCATCGGAACTGAGACTTCTTCAATTATTCTCCTATATACGGGCGATATCGCCATGATTTACTCGTTAACTGGAACCAATAAGGCTGTTTGAATATGTTGCATGCCGAGAACGACACTTACATATTAGTTTATATGATAGGCGCATGTATCCTGGATAGGAATGGAACGATGGACGAATGTCTCAAAGTGCGGCATTGAGACACAATATGCAAAGTCAATTTATAAATTATACTTGAGATTCTGGGGCGAAAAGGAACTATGTAGTAACGTTGTTAGAAACAGCAGTATGGTAAAATAGAAAGTTCCGCTAAGTTTTCCCCATAACAGCCCGATTGATCTCTTAAAGATCACGCTTAGTTTCATTGTGGATGCCCTGTGAATGAACTAAATTTGGGTTCAAGCAATTCATGTGCTAGTGGGATACTTTTATACGTATTCGGTCTGACGTAAGTGGGCAGCAAGTAGCAATGGAAATAAGACTGTGTCCAGCCTCATGTACTGCCTGATTCCAGAGATAATGTGAGTAGCAGACGGTTATGAATATACAATCTCGTTGTATAACATTATTTCTGGCTATTTATAAATGATGACATCAGCTTGTAGGTGGTGTAAATGTTTAGCTAGAGGAATTTCTGATAGTGGTGACCTGGATCAGCGAATAAACAAACGCCAGTACTGAAGCAGTCAGTGGTTAACAGCAAGTCAACAGCGAAAGCACACTATGCTGGATTACTAAAACGGCTCTAAATAATTTTAGTGCAGATACAAAATTGTCATTTTCAAGTTTTGAAATGAAACTAATAACGTTCAAATAAATGTAGAATATTAGAATTAAAAAGCAGCAATGTTCCTCGATTTTTAATAGAAAATGACATACAGACTTGAAAACTATCGGATTTTATCTCCTGAAGTTGATCACTGCTGACAGTGAAAATAAAAGTATTAGCTTGTAAGAAGACATCACATGATTGTCAGTAAGTTTAACCAAACGTATTTGGTGACATTGCACATACAAATAATGGTAAGCAACTGGCTAGGTCATATTTTGTTCACAAATTAGCAAGCTCCCCGACCTCGAATCGATTGGTGCCATTTACAAGGGGGTCCGTATTAGCTAAGCTTTCCTTGTGGAATTAGCGAAATCGATGATGACGATAAGCATTACAACGGTCCAGAATGCCAAACTGAAGGATAATTGGAAGGCAGTTGCTATCTTCTGTCATCGAAGTCCCATGTGGATCTATTATTACGTTACAAACAGCTACACAATATTTATCACAAGAAGTCACGCGTTCGATACAACTAAATCTATAAAACATGACTACAAAATAAACCATACTACATTCAAAATTTGCCAGTTAAATCTCACTGGGGCTCACTTTATCCCTATGTTTAAAACAGCACACAGCCCGCCAAAATATCGCTTATCATGGATGCATTAATTAGCTGGCTATTGGGTGTCATCGGTCCGATAACACTGCACTCCGCGATGCTTTTCGACCTTATTTGCTCTCGTCAGAAAGAGATAGCAGAGCTCGAACATGAGACCATTGGGATACAAGACGTGACCTCATCCCCATATGCCACTGGGCGAACATCTAATACAGTGTGCTTCGAAATTAACAGTCTAAGTGATAGAATCAATCCAGGTACTATACCATAGGAATCGCGGTCCACTCTGAGACTGCGCGTCACCAGGCATTCACACAACGCGTAATACAATAAGATCCTCCAATCAGACGAGCTTATTAAAATAAATTTTGGGTGCCAGCTCGAAATAAGGGAGGCACATGAAAGGCATGCTGGTCCTCTTCATTCGTCGGTTAGACATAGCAGATATCAAAAAGGGTATTGGAGTGCAGGTATGTGGGTTGCAGCATCCTAACTTCCAAGCTCCGAATCAAGTCAGCGTCTTCTGAACAAAACACGAGAGCAGCAATTTAATGGAACTACTTCCCGACAACTGTTCGGAAAACATCACTCACAAGGTCCAGATAACTGTTGGTCACAATCCGTAAGTTAAATACAAAGAGAATAACAAGGATGCTATGGAAGGATCCCTGGATCCGACACAAATGTGTTCATTACCACTCGACCCATAAAACGAGTAGTGGCCTAGCTTTCACCCGTCGGCACAACATTACGTCTAAAACACGTCCCCCGATTCATTACTGACATCAAAGAAACATTCCTGTATCTATACCAACTTCCATGATGTCCTGAACAAGCTTACCGAACTGCGGCGTAATTCTGGTACCTCATATTCACAGCTTAAACTTGCTTGTACTCTAAAATTACCGGGGTTGAAGTCGCGAAAAATGCTATGTCCTTCATCTAAATGATCACCGCTGCAAGGGCGCTTGAGAACTTTTATACTATTACAGTGATCTGCATCGCGAATAGGTGGATGATTCGGAGACGCTGATCAAAGACTCACTCCGGTGCTCGTTTACTATCGAGACGCCAAGACACGCGCACTGCGATAGTTGTTTATCGTATCATAATGTCCATCCCAGAAATGGGCCCCGTCTGACATTAGCGTTGAAGAGGATCTTGCGACGAAGATACAGTCATATTCTCCTCTCAGTTGACTTAAACGTTCACGATCTGTAAGTTCCGGCATATCCCAGCGAGCAACTTAAGTTCGACCTGCAAGAGATTATTGCACGCATTCCTATGTTCAGCAATGTCAGTTCGGCCATACAATCCAGAGCAGGAGACAAACCAACGGTGCTTGATTTAGTGCTCACGAACGAAGAGCTCATGGTCAATGAGCCAACGGTGAAGAGTCCTCTTGAGCTAAGTGATCTCGTAAAAATACGACAACCTGTCTTATGCGGAGTGTCCGCAAGAACATTTTGATTTGTTTCGGGCAAGCACACTACCATCTAATGATGGAACTCGTTCGAGGAACCATCTGAGCTTCTGCGGACTGTTCTATTGATACTAATTAGACACAGCTTGTTGGCGAGTTCAGTTATCTGATTTAATCCGCATCGGAATATAAGCGTTTTCGTTTTGAAAGAGCAACATCATTCACTCGAAGCAGAGCTCGGAAACGAATGGCGATAAGAGGCGCAGTGCGGCATGTGTACGGATAAAGCCCCAACCATGAAGACTGCAGAAACTAGATTGTACAGCATAATCACTGTACCACACTTGGTAGTTTGTAAAAATTAATACACCAGCAGAGCCTAGTGGAAAGGATTTGTGCTTACAACACGCTTCTGTACAAACATGTGAGCAGCTTCTGGAAAATGAAGCATGGCATGTCCCCACTCACCTGAGCATAAAGGTGTGCTTAAACCGCTGAGAATGCAAACAAAGTTCTACGGCAAAGTATGCACCAAGATTCCGATGCGTCAGCAGCATGTGTCACACACCCGTCCCATTCCCCCAGCCACCAGTGTTTACACCAAAGTTTTGTTCATTAACCGTTTTGAAGAAGCTAGTATGTTTGCGTACTACTAGCTCCATCGGTGTTGACAAGATTTACCCGAAAGCGCGGTAGATAGGAGCTACGACTATAGCGGAGAGATTAACCGCAATCTTTCAAAGTTGCCTGAATGAACTGCAGGCTCCCGGCGGGTGGAAGCAGGGTATCTTCACCCCGATTTCTAGAGTGGTAGCCGTTCAGTACTCGCCAACTTTCGCCTACTGGTTATCCTTTCAAGGCTCTCAATGCTGATGGGGTCGATCATAGCTGAGATACAACTGAGCCACGTAGAAATAGCCAGGATCAAAGAGCCGGAACAACACGGATTCCGTCAACATCAGTCATGTTCTACTAATATAATGATTGCACGTGATAGCTGGACAGAAACCGAAGATAATGTTGACAGTACCGTTTTTATCTATCTTGAATTTACTAAAGCCTTCGACCACTTAGATCATGGTACGCTTCTCCGAAAATTGCTTACATACGGGATTAGGAACTCTGTCTGTGGATGAATCGGAGCATACTTTTTTCTGCGATGGCTTCAGGTTAATATTCTGGGCTCATTATCTGTTCCTGTTAATGTCCCCCAAGGGTCCGTGTTGGGACCACACTAATTTTTGGTCTTCTTCAATGACCCCGCTTTTATCTTGGAGTCATATTGCTTTATATGCCAATGGACATTAATGTGTGGAGGACAATCGGCAATAATTAAGATAATTCCTGATTTGATTCATATCTATGGTTTAAGTTACTTCATGTTAATTAGATGACAAATCAAATGATTAAACTAGCAATCCGTGACTCAACAGATGAAGTTTTCAACCTATTAACATTTAACAATTACAAGTGAACAATGCCTTTATACGGGTTAAGCAGTAGTGGCATGTGTGGTTACCTTAAAAGTAGATACAAACTGCTAGTTCTTAAACGTACCAAAGAAAGAACCTATCGTCTCTCACACTGTAGTTTTGCTCACGGCGCTTTTTCACAGCACCAACAACTGTCCTCTGCTGATTCCAAGGTAAATGCCACGAGTATGATGAAGATATAGGGTAAGTAACAAAAGGCATGTGGATGATCGCGTTATTCCACCGCCTATTGAATATGGTTCTTGTCAGTGCACAACCAACCGATTAAATGAGAGTATCCCTCTTTTGACGCATGGCAATAGGAAAGATTTTATGCGCAATCCAAAGGACTATGCAGTTCTACTAGCTACAATGAGTGGCTTCACAATTATGTGTTACTGCTGAATTGCCGTAAGCAGCGGCACACATGATTTGGATCGTACAAAATCCAGTATCCTCTTATCCGGTCTAATGAAAATCAGTAACAAATTTCGCTGAATAATTACAAAGATTTCAACCTATGCTCATATGGGAGATTGAGCATTGCACTGACCTCATTGAAAGACCAAAATTGAAGCTGCTGCACCGAGTTTAGATCGTGTTTCAGCCATGGTGGCCAGGCTTTAAATACCTATGTGGCTCGAACCAAATACACCCTTAGTATCTGTCAGAAAATATATATATTTGTCGGAACGCCCAACAAGAGACGACTTGTTGGATAGTAGATTTCGAGGTTTTTCCGGATTGCTTAGAGAAACTAAAGTCATCCTGTACCAGCATGCTTAGGTCGCGTTCGAAGGAACATGGTTGGAGTACATGCATTCCGAGCCTGTATGAGAGGTGCTCAGGTTCCGCATGGAGCTTACCTTGCAATTAGTCACTTTGAATTGAAGACAATTATGGATTGATCACTGATCACCCTATCCAAGTCACTGAAGCAGTCACTGGTCGGCATCCACCTGAATCTTGCTCCACATCTAGATGTCCTCGGTAAAATTGACAATTTGTAGCGATTGACTGTAAGACGTCATTAATAAATACCGAAAGCAATGGTGGCCCTAAAACATATCCATGAGTTACATCACACTTGACTTATATGGGGTCAGATAAAGTGCTCTGAACTTCGATCAGAAATTGTAGTTGAAGCAGAAAGTTACAGATCTAGCTCAAATGAGGATCACCGACCCCCTAATAATGCACCATAACATGGAGAATTCGATGTAATAGACGATGAAGCATTTTCGAATTTTCCAGGCGGAGTAAGCCAAGTTATGCTGTAGTGTCAGACGACAAGGTTCAACTACTCGATACTTTCAGTAAATTAATTCTACATGATCGATGTCAACGGTATCCACTCTGGTCGGCAGCAAAAATGTTGCGATTTTCCAGGTAGTACACCAAAGTATCGACAATGATGGACTACAGAAGGCTAAAAAAGCACAACGAGAAAAAGTATTAAGCGGTAGTTTAAAGGCCCAGTTCTCTTTCGTCTTAATACATTGGGACTAATATTCCAAACTCCTACCTGACAGGAACTTGGTGTTTGTCTTAGCAGAGCTGAGAGAACTGAGCCATACGTTCTGATAGTTGTCGTGCTATTGTACTCGGTGCCTCTGGGCTAATGGTGTCGATTCACAGCTGCTGTGTTTGCGCAGCTTTTCAGCTTCTGTATTACAGCTGCAGCAGTAAAAGAAATGCAGGTGAGTCCTGGCTGCTGGGCAACAGAAGCTAGAGGATCATATGATGACATGACCTTTCGAAATGTGGAGGCATATTGACTCTGCAGCGGGTTTTCTGCTTTTGTAGTCGTTCTTATTAGGCTATCAGCCGCTCTGAGAGGACGGATCTCATACCTCACCTGTCATAGTCCATTGACATACTTGTACAGTAATTTGTGGTTAGATCTGAATGTACTCTCCACGTTCTGTGGACTCTCGGCTTTGAGTTATCTGAGTAGTTTAGTGCATTATTGACTTTGTGCTATATATTTGTCCAAAGTTTTTGGCATTAGGTATAATCTATACACTCGCGCTACTGCGTGGCGTACTGCCATTCAGCTTCGAGTTCTGCTCCTAAGGATAAAAATCATTTTAGGCCCAAGTAGTACAATTTTAGCCTAATCATCGTTAATAAGCCGATTGAAATTGTTGATGAATTCTAGCCGGTCGACGACCGGCAAGTAACGTCCAAGTTTTGGTTCTATCATTTTGGTTTAAACTGTCGCATTGCGTGATGGTGCGTATGGTCCCATTGTTTTCATTTCGGCTTGGCAGATAAAGTCGAACTAATGACTGCATGATCACTGCGCCCCAAAATAACAGTCCACAAGTCATACATCTATCATACACTCCTCGTCGGTAAGCGCAATATTCAACACACATGGTTATTACCACTTCTAAACATAGTGGACAAAACGACGTGATGACGAATGGTAACACTGGCTAGCAGCTGTTGCTGATCGGCTTTAAATTGTTCTCGGATAGTGACAGCGAATTCTAAATAATTTAGTTTGAATTTACCCATGATCAACAGATGATTATGTTTTCCACTTGGAGTGTAGTTTAGAGCAGTCGCGAGTTGGTATGCCATTTCAGGTTTATAGTTTGTAGGATGGTACACCAAGCTTAAAAATAAAGTTTTCCTGCCTTCAAACCGTTGCCGGAACCCAAGCGAAACGGGAATCAGGGAGTTGGAATCGTTTGTGGCCTTGTATATTACTTCGTGTTGGTAATACAAATTTAACCGTCTTCGCTTCGTGATTCAGTCTTTTCGGATGAGCGACATGTCTAGCAGCGTGAATACAGCACCCGTCATTCCAGTTAGTAGGCACGTCTCAGTAATACCGATGATATCCAATGGTTAGAAACTTGACCGTCTTTCATTTCGGCTAGCTTACTAAGAAGCACTGGAGCAGGGTATACAAACAGGTTAGATTCTGAGTCCCGAGGCGCTCACAGAGA